>PJAB01001650.1:0-13067 GCA_002887195.1 Chrysochromulina parva
CGCGAAGGCATCTACCTCGCCCACCCCGCTCGCCCCTGCTCACGCAGCTGCCCTCTACGCGTACACGGAGGAGACCCCACTTTACGGGACGCTCAACTACACGATGCGCACGCCTCACACCGACAGCACACCGACCGACACCGACCTCAAGCGGTACGCCGACTATCTCACGCACACATGGAGCGCTCTGAGCAGCCTGCCGACGCACGTGAGCGAAATGCAGGGCAAGGTGTATCGGGGCATCAAGGTCCTTCTCAACCCCGACGTCTACGCGCCCGGCAAGCGGATCACGTGGCAGGCGTTCTCGTCCTCGACCAAGAAGCAGATGGCGACGCTCGAGTTTGTCGATAGGCTCCCCGGTCGCAAGCTCTCGGGGTCACTTTTCGTCATCGACTCCATCACCGCCAAAGATATCCGCCACTTCTCGGCCATCCCGAGCGAGGAGGAGGTGCTCTTCCCGCCCAACTCGCAGTTCAAGGTGGAGAAGGTCGTGACGAGCGAGCCGGAGAAGAAGGCCTTGCTGGACCAGCTCGGCGCTTACAACATGGCCGACCTCGACGTCTACGTGCTCAAGCAGATGGCGTAGACGCTCGTGGACAGTGTGTGGCCCATTGGAGTAGAAGGGTGAGAGCGGGTGCAAGCTGGGCGGGGGCGGGGGCAGGGGCGCAGGGGAACGGCCGGCCGGGCGCAGCGAGCGGTGGAGCTCGCGGACACTTTGGGCTGCACCATTTCGTGGTCTGGGCTATTGCACAGATGAGCCTTGCCCTAATACAGCTGTATACTGCTGTAAACTGTGACAACTGTAAGCATGGGACGGTTAAAGGTACTGCAAGGTAGCGTGACCCGAGTCTGCTGCTGCTGCTGCTGCGGCGGCGGCGGCGGCGGCGGCGGCGGCGGCGGCGGTGTGTGGGACCATTCTGCATGCTTGCGTTCTCGTTTGGGGCTGTGCAGTCTACAGTCGAGTTTTGCCTGCGCCGGGCGCGACGGGCGGGCGCGGGCGACCACGTACGTCGTACCAGTTTCGGCCAGACCCGTTACGGTAATTTTCATAATGGGGCTGTGTGCACACTGGACGACCGGACCCGGACATGCGGAAACGATGCTTGATCTTGTCTAGTCGATGCACACACCCCGGTACCGCACGCGCACCCAGCGCGCACGCTACACGCTCAACGCGACGATGGCGGCTGCGGTGCCGGTGACGCCAGTGCGGGCGCCTGTGGTGGTCCAGCCGCCATCCGCGAGCTGATGACCTCTGATGACCTCTGATGACCTCTGATGACCTCTGATGACCTCTGATGACCAGCCGCAATCCGCGGGCTGTGGACCCGCCCGCACCGCCGCGCCACGATAAAATCTTAGCCCAAGAGGACCAATCATGATCGACCGCAAGCGCCGTGTTCGATTCGTTAGGCTGAAAGGGTGCTCTGCTGCTGCCTGGCTGCCTCGATCTGCTTGACGAGATCTTTCCAATCGCGCAGGTCGTTGATCAACTGGTACCACGCAAGCCGCAGCCTTCGACGGCGGAAGAGCTGTTGGAGCTTCAAGACCGCAGCGACCGCCTGTTCCACAGCGACCGCCTCTTCCACAGCGACCACCTCTTCCACAGCGACCGCCTCTTTGCGGGTCAGCGCGGGCGGCGTAGTCAAGCCTAAGCCTACTTGCGCGCCGCGCTTGGGGCGCAGCTCCTCGCGCAACCCGACAGCGACGATCATGAAACCTCCCAGTGTCATGACGCCGCAGCCCGCAAGCACGAGCGGCAGCTGCCAATGATTCATGTAGACGACCTCGTTGTAGAAGAGCAAGCCGCCCCCGACGGCACAGATGTTGAGCATCGAGTATTCGATCGGCAGAGCAAGGGTTGTCTGGTAGCGTGCAAAGACGACCTTGAGCCAGTAGCCCGTCGCGATCGCAGCAGGGATGCCCACACACATCATCAGGTACAACGGCCAGTCGTTGCACGCCGCGAGCCCCTCCTCCTCTCTGAGGCAGCGCAGGATCATCGACGAGTAGCCGCGCGCGCAAGCGTCCACGAACGCCTCGTTCAGTCCGAGCGAGCCGGGGTAGACGATGACCATAACCAATCGGAGGCGCAACGACGGCCGCTTCATGCCTGATCGGAATGCTGCTTTGAAGGGCGAGGACTGGCGGCTGAGGCGAGGATTCATAGTCGGCATTCTAAAGGGCGAGGAATGGCGGCTGAGGCGAGGATTCGTGGTCGGTTCATTCCGCCTCAATGCATTTGGCGGCGGGTAGGCGCGCTCGACGGCCACGATGAAGCCGAGGCAGAGCAGGATGATGCCGATGATCATACCGAGATAGAAGCCGCCGAAGGGGGGACCTCTCTCGAAGAGCGTCCGCATGTCTGCTGTGGTGAACGAGGTGGGCACTCCGGAGGGCGTGGCAGCGGTGCACATGACCGCGCCGGTGAGCACGAGCAACGAGCCGACGACCTTGGTAGGCGTGAGTTCCTCTCGGAGCAGCCAACGGCCGAGTACGAGGTTGGTGACGAGCACCACGCCGACAAAAACGGAGCCCAGAACGGTGATTGGCCCCATGTTATAGCCTACGATCTTCACGATCGAAGCGAGGACGAAAAAGACTATTCCTGCAGCCCACGCGTGCGATCGCCGCAGGCGACAGCAGCCGAGTGGCACTTTATTGTCCTGATGGATCAGCGCGTGCCGCTGAATCACCAACGAGAACGAGAGCATCACGCCGGCCAACACTTCGAGTGCGATGCCGATGCCGACAATTCCGGACATAGGAGATGTGCCGTGGCTACTCGCAAGGAGTCATGCTGATTGCAAAGTTTTTCCGGACTGAATCAACAAGTTCACTCCAAATTTAAACTCTGAAACTTCAAATATTCCACAGCGGTGCAAGTGGTGGAATGTTGGCTCTATTAGGGCCTTTGCAAGGGGGGGGCTCTAGCCGCCCGATGGTCGCCCGCCTCGTTAGGTTCGGTCCGATGAGACTAAAGACAACTTGTATAGGGCCGGGAACACCTGGGGCCTAACGACGACGACAGACACGTTGATCGAAAGCGCGCGCCTCGCCGCCAAGCGGAGCATCAGACGACAAGCTCTATAAAGTGCGAAAGAGAGCTCCGCATGGCATCTGACCGTCGCGCGTAGAGAGCCCTGGAATGGTTTTATAAGAACTTAAACTTTGAGTTTATCCCGCTCCTCTCTAGACTCTCTACTCTACCTCGCCTTCGTAGATCGTTGTATTCGCTGTCTCCGTGGCCGGAGACCCGAGTGCACGAGTGCATCACGCACTGACCTCGGTGGTCCGAATCGTCGTGAAGGCACTCGTGATGGCATCCGTGATGGGATTCAAGGCCGGATTCGAATGGAAGAAGGTCGACGAGACGTCAAGGTAGATGCCATTCGGTTGGAGCGCGTCGGAGACCCGAATACGCTCAATCAGGCGCTTCGCCTCCTCCAACGAGATCACCTCCACCGGCTGCCCATCATGCAACCGCCACGCCATGTGCTTGTCGGCCGCCCACCGGACGCCCTCGCCCACGCGCGCGCCCGCCTCAAAGCAGCTCACCTCGATGTCGCCGTCCGCATACTTGAACGCGCCCCGTCCCTCCTTTTTATCCGCCCTGTACTCGCCCTCGTAGACGTTGCCGTTGGCAAAATGGTACGTGCCGCGCCCGTCCATCTTGCCTACCTTCCACTGGCCGTCGTAAGTGGCGCCGCTAGGGTACCGGTAGATGCCGCGCCCCTCCCTCTGCCCGTCCGAGTACTCGCCCTCGTAGACGTTGCCGTCGGCCCCACGCATCTTGCCGCGCCCCGCCTTATGATTCGCCTCCCACTCGCCCTCGTAGACGCTGCCGTCCGCGTACCGCTTCGTGCCAAGCCCCTCCATCTCACCCGCCGCGTTGAGCTCGCCCTCGTACTCGCCATCCATCGCCTCGCAACAGCGCACCATCACATGGCCTAATTTGGCAATGTGCTCATTGTACAATTTCACGACGAGGGCCCTGTCGCCCTTGGAGGTGAAGAAGGCCTCGTGCAGGCTCGAGCGCACGCGCTGGACTCGAAGCGACGCGCCCTCGTGGGCACTCCCGTACGGGTCGCTCGTTACCTGTGGGGAGAGGGGAGGGGAGGGCGCCGTGGTGAGCACTTGCATTGCATGCTCGCTCCCGTACGGGACGCGCGCTACCGTGGGCGCTTCGCCGTCGATCTCGACCAGCTTGGGCGGCAGCCGTTCGAGCGTCGCCTTGAGCCCGGGGCAGTGGGCGGCACGGATGATTCCCTCGGTGCTCACCTGTGGGGAAGGCATGGCGCCGTGGTGAGCACCTGCATGCAAGGCACGGATGATTCCCTCGGTGCTCACCCCGCTCTCGAATCTCGGCCAACCTCGCGATGCGTACGCCCGCGCGTGGTGGCATGTGAAGATGGCCGTCGCGCCCACAAACGGCCCCGCCGCGGCCGCCCGCCCCGCGTCCGCGTGCGAGGCGAAGCGAGCGCGCCACCGGCCCTGCTCATCACGGCGCACGTTCTCGAGCGCGCCGTGGGCCTCGAGCGCGCTGCGCACCGCCGCCTCGGTGGCCTTGTCGTCGGCGAGAATGATCACCTCGCCGTCGAGGCTCGCCGGGCGCGCAGGCACGGAGCGGTGGCGCATCACCATCGTGCCGAGCACCGATGCGTACACGTCGGGCATCACCTTGAGCGCCGTCGCGACCATCTTGGCGTCGCTCTTGGAGCGCGGCTTCTGCGGCAGGCTGGCAAAGTCCCAAAAGATGGCGCGCACGTGCGCGCCCAGCTCGCTCTTCAGGAAGCGGCACACGGCGCGCAGGTACTCGCCCGACGGGTCGGGGTCGTCGGTCGAGACCCAGCCGTAAGTAAGCGAGGCGATTTCGCGACCGTTGCCACGTAGCAGCGCGATCGCGTCGTCGGGCGTTTCAAAGAGGGCGAGGTGCTCGGCGCGTTCGCGCGCCTCGATGTCCTGCCGGCACACGATCTTCGTGTGGATGGTGCCATCACGCACGCGGTCAGCGACGATCAGCTTGATCGCGCCCGAGCGTAGCGCGTCCTCGAGACGCTCGTTGAGCGCCATGAGCAGCGGGATGGCCCTGTGATCGGTTGCTCTCACTCGGCGGAGTGGTCTAGTGATCGTGGCCTCGCCGCCAACGCTGAATGAGGGTGAGTACGGGGCGGGCAACGAGCAGCAGCAGCCGGAGCCGCGTAAGCGAAGCATCGGTGGCATCCTCGCATCGACAGAGTCCGTCCGAGAAGAAAGATTCCAGAGGCTTGGAGACACGCCGGGCTCTGCCTTGTCGGAGCGCGTATGAAAGGGGACACGTGGTACTTGTTGCCGGATTCAGATGGCATCCATTCCGCGCGAAAACCCGTGCACTTGACTTGACGAAGTCAAGTCTTGATTAGCAATTTAGCACAATGCTTGCGCTTACGTCGCTCGCCGCTTGCGCCTTCTCGATCGCGCGGCCACCGATGCAGTGGAAGTCGGTGGCCGCAACAGAGGCAGTGAACACGCGTTCCTCGAACCTGCTGTTGCAACAGCCGGGCTGGTATCCGCAGAACTATGGCGGTCAGCAGAGCTACGGCAATCAGCAGTCCGACGAGTGCCCGATCGACCCAGTCGGATATCCTCAGCAGAACCTGCCACCAGGCTGGTATGCGCAGGTCGACCCGCAATGCGGTCGAATGGTGTACTGCAATCAGCAGTCCGGCGTGTGCCAGTGGGACCCGCCGTCTCCGCAGCAGGGCGGATATCCGCAGCAGGCCCTGCCTCTGCCCGCTGGCTGGTATGCGTCGGTCGATCCGCAGTCCGGTCGGCCAGTATACTGCAACGAACGCTCCGGCCAGTGCCAGTGGGACCTGCCAAGGGCCTGAGTCATAGCATGTAAAACATCGACTGCGAGAGAATACCATCCAGACGTTTTGTACAACACGCGGGTCCGATGTCCGCCTTCACGCGCCCGGTCGATCGGACGGCGCACACATGACAACCACTTTCCTCCTTGTAACAAGCCAAGCCTCTTTCATGCCACCAGCAACACACCTCCGACGACCGACGACCGCCACGCACGCACACGCACGGGACGCATTGTGCACACACATAAGATACACCGCGCGGGCTTCGACGCACGCTGTGGACCCCACGGATGCGTACCCCCGGCACCCCGCCGAGACCCGTGTGGTCGTCTCCGCCATGTGCTCACGCCGTCCTGAGCGCCCGACATGACGCCATGTGCTCACGCCGTCCTGGCGCCCGAATTGTTTCGTCGCGCCCCCTTGGAGCGCCGCGCTTGAAGCCCATGCAGCCCTACGCGGCTGCCGCTCGCCTTTCGCGCCGCCTTGAGCGCTCGCTTCGTCAGCGGCGTGGCGAGCTTGCTCAGCGTCTCGATGGCCTTGCGCTGCTGCTTCTTGCCCAGCAGGCGCGGGTTGAGCGGCAGGTACGCGTACGGCTTCATCGACCCTTCTCTGAGCACGTCGCCCCCTGCGCCCTTCTTGCCCGCGAACTGGTCTCCAAAGTTGGCGCCAAAATGGTCGTCGTGGCCGCCGCCGCGAGGCGTCACCCGTCGCTTGTTGCGCTCGTCCGTTCGGGTGGTGGACGCTGCGGTGGACGCCGCAGTGGGCGCGTCCGCCTCGTCCTCCTCGGCCTTGCTCGCGCTCGCCACGGCGCCCTCGGCGAGGCGGCGCCGCTTTTTCGCTTGCTCGAGCCGCCCGCCGCCCGTGCGCCCCCCCTCCTCTTCGGGCTCCTCCTCCACACCGTCCATCGCGACCACGTCCGCGGAGCGCCTGCCCTCGCTGATGACCAGCCTGCCACTCTCAGGGTCCACACGCACCGACCCCTCCTCCGCCGCCGCCTCCGCCGCCGCCCGGCTCGACGCGCGCTCCGCCCGCGCCTGCGCGAGGCTCGCCACATGCGCCTCCGCGCCTGCCGCTTCGCCACGGCGCCGCTTGCCGCCCGCCGCCCGCCGGAGCTCGCCCAGATCGCCATCAGGCAGCATCGGCGCTGAGAGGAGGTCGAGCCCCGCGGCGGAGCTCGATTGATCTCGCCACGTGCCCTGGAGCGAGGCGCCCCGGGGCGTCCTCGTGAGCGCCCCACGCCCCTTGCGCCCGGCGGCACGCGCGTGGTCAGCGACCTCGGCGCCCTCATCCTCGCCGCCCTCGTCGGCATCCCCGTCGGCATCCGCCGCCTCCTCCTCGAGCAACGCCTCGTACTCGGCGTGGCGCTCGCGCCGGGCCGCCGCCTCGTCCTCGTCCTCGTCCTCGCCGCCGCCCTCTCGCAACCCCATCGTGCGCCGCGCGTCGCGCTCGGCACGGCGCTCGACCGCCTTGTTGTGCGCGTACGCCTTTTGCTTGCGCAGGTGGGCGAGCAGCCGGTGGTGCGCTTCGGGCGTCACCTCGAGCATCGCGTCGTACCCAAAGCGCTTGACGAGGCGCTCCATGATGTAACGCACTTGGGTCTTGAGATGAGGGTGCTTATTGGAGCACCATAGAAGGAGAGGGGGCACGAGGCGGGGCAGCAGCGGACGGGCCGCGTCGGGCGGCAGCGTCATGAGCGCGACCTTGCAGTACGAGATCGCCGCCTTGGCCACCTCCTGGGCCGGATGTGAGAGCAGGCTGAGGACGGTCGCAAAGAGCTGAGTGAGGGTGAGCTCGAGCGCAGGTCGAGATCGCATCTCAAACGTGAGCCGTCCGAGCGCCGCGAGCGCCGCGGCCATCATGTGCGGCGTGTTGCCGGCGAGCCCCCCGGCGACCATGACGAGGATCGAACGGACCGCGTCCGCCTTGGCGGTGACGCCGCCGACGGCGCGCCGCTCGGCGGTACTCGAGAGCGCCACGAGGAACTCAAAGGCGGCGGCGCGCGTCTTGACGTTGACTTCCTTGCACGCGAGCACCACCTCGCCGAGCAGCGCGGGCAGCAGCTCGTGCAGCGCGGCCGCGGGCAGCGCGCTCGCGACCGCCTGCAGGCAGGCGAGGCGCTTCCCCTTGGCACCGGGCAGGCACGCGGGCAGCGCCTCGTCGAGCGCCGTCTTGAGCGCGGGCAGCTCGGCCGTGGCGTAGGCCGCGTGATACTCGCACAGCCCGCCGAGGACCTTGTACGCCTTCTTCTGGAGGAGCACATCGGAGGCCAGCATCATGGGCTGCACGGCCCGGTGAAGCATCGCCACGTGGGAGAGGGAGAGCGACGGAGCGACCGCGAGGAGCAGATCAAGCATGCTTCGTTGCGCTTCGAGGGCTTCGGCCGCGGGCGCCTCAGCCGCGGCGCTCGGCTCGAGCAGCTTGCGCATCAGCGCCTTGAACAGCTCGCCGAGCGTCGCGTCGGGCGTGACCGATGCGACGGTCCGCACGGCCTCTTGAAGGGCGGGCCGCTTGGCGGGCGGCTCTCGTAGGTGGAGCTCGAATAGAAGGGGCAGAAAGTTCTTGCCGAAGCGGCCGACGGTCGCGAGGGCGGCCTCGGCGTCGGGGGTGAGGGCCAGCTCGGTCGGGCCTCGCGCCGTGCCGGGCGCGGGCGTCGTGCCGGGCGCGGGCAGCCCCTTGCGCGAGCGGGCGGTGAGGACGAGGAGGGAGAGGGCGCTCAGCACGTGGCCGCGCACTTCGGGCTTCTCGGCGAGCGCGCGCCCGAGCGACTGTGCAATCGAGGGCAGCGCCTCGGCCGCATCACGTGCGCACGCACAAAAGCCGGGGAGCAGCGCCCACACCTGCTCGAAGGGATTGCGTAATCAGAGGTAATCAGAGGTAATCAGAGGTAATCAGAGGTAATCAGACGTAATCAGAGGTAATCAGAGGTAATCAGATGCCATCAGAGGTAATCAGAGGTAATCAGAGGTAATCAGAGGTAATCAGAGGTAATCAGCGCCCACACCAATCAGAGGTAATCATAGGTAATCATAGGTAATCAGATGTAATCATAGGTAATCAGATGTAATCAGATGTAATCAGAGGTAATCAGAGGTAATCAGACGTAATCAGAGGTAGTCAGCGCCCACACCTGCTCGAAGAGATTGCGCAGATTGCGAGCCTCATTAGGCCGGCAGTCGGCCTCGAGTTTCGTCACCTGCCCATCCAACCATTGAGCGAGCGGCAAAAAGTACGAGCCAAAGAAGGCGAGCCGCGCGTGCCCGATGTGGTGACGCAGCGCCGCGAGGAGCCACGACGTGTCCGTGCCGCCCTCGTCGGTCGTCACCCGGATCGGCAGCCGCTCAATGAATCGCTCGGGCCCGATGGCCTTGGCAGCCGCCCCCAGGGTGGAGAGGAGCAGTGGGCGTGCGGCCCCCAGGGTCACGTCCGCGTACAAGGTGGCGAGGGCGACGAGGAGCGCATCGCCCGCGGGGCTCGCCGCCTCCCCCAGCCCGCGGTAGTAGCACGCGCACACCCTGAGCACCACCTCGCGCAGCGGCACGAAGCGAGGTCCAAGCGCATCGACGAGTGCCGTGCCGAGCGCGCCGGCGGCCTCGGAGGGCATGGACGGACGGCAGGTAGCGTCGAGTAGATCGCAAAGCTCGGACGCGGCGAGCGGCCCTTCGGGCGCGCTTCCGCCGCCCTCGCCGCCGCTGCCGTTGGGCGCCGCGCCCGTACCATTGTGAGCCGCGCCGCCGCCGCCGCCGCCGCCGCCGCCGCCGCCGCCGCCCTCGATGTGCTGCCTCCAGAGGACGCGCACGAAGGCGGTGACGAGAGCGGGGAGGCGCGCGTGGCACTCGGCCGGCTCCGCGTCGAAGAGCGCGCCCGCCGCCGCCACGCACGCGCGCACGCTGCTCGCCTCAACCAAGGGGGAGGTGACGGCCACGCCCGGCTTTGTTCCCGAGCGCTCGGCCGCCGCCGCCGCCGCCGGGCGCGCGGCGAGCAAGGTGTCGACGATGGCGGCGAGGGCGCTGGCGGGGAGGGGCCCGGCGCTCGACGCGTCCGAGCACACGTCCGCGAGCACCTGCGTCGCGCCCCGACAAAGCATCGGGTGACCCAAGGAAGGCAAGCGCAGCACCGCCTGGACGGCCGTCGAGAGTGGCCTTGGCTCAAAAGCCCCGAGCGCGGCGCGTACAAAGTTGAGCACGTAGAGGGCGGGCTGGACGTCCCGGAGGGCGGCCGCCGCGAGGCGCTCTTCCACAAAGCGCGCCGCCGCGTCCGAGAGCGCGGGCGTGTGCTCGATGGCCGAAGTGCACGCCTGCTGGCCGCGCGAGCGGACCTTGGGGCTGGGATGCACGACAAACTCGAGCAGCCAGCGGAAGAGCTTGAGCGTGTCGGCGGTGATGGGCGCGCCCGCGGGCTGCGATGCGAGCAGCCGCAGCACGCACGAGAGCGCGCCGCGCAGCACCGGCGCGTGCTCCGCGTGCCGGTTGGCAACGCCCACGAGGGCGGACGCGATCCGTGGCCCCTTGCTGAGGAGCACGGCGCGGGGCACGTGGGCGAGCGCGCGCTCGAGGAGCGTCATGATGCCCGCGTACACGGCTGGGTCGGTGTCGCCCTGCGCCTCCAGGCTCGTCATCAACGCGCCCAGGTACGCGACCGGCGAGCGCGGGATGGCCTGCGCCGCGAGGATCTCCTCGACGGCGGCGAGCACGACGTTCTCGTGCAGGTATTTGCTCGTGGCGGTCGCCGTGTGCACTCGAATGTCGGCGTACAGGTCGGCGGAGGAGTCCATGTGCCCCGGGGGGCGAGACGGACGAGGCGACGAGCGCGAGCGCAGGGATGGGGCGACGTCGACGGTTTCCCGTCGGAACTCGTACCCGCTTCCCGTTCCCCACCGCCCCAGCCCACATCCAGAGTGTACTGTCGCACGCGCGTCTTCCAAATTAATCCAGAACACATTCCATCCGGGAAGGCCTAAAACGTGCACACCAAGGGAGCGGTTAGGGTTTGTGCGATCGGGTTTGTGTGAATGATAAAACCAATTCCGATGCGCTTGACATGGTTTATATACTGCGAAGGAAGGCTAGTTGCCGGAGCGCCCCCTTAGCTTAGTTGGCAGAGCACCCGCTTAGTAAGCGGGAGGCCGCGAGTTCGAACCTCGCAGGTGGCTTTTTTCTTCTTTTTTTTTCTCCTTCCTCTCTCCTTCCTCTCTCCTTCCTCTCTCCTTCCTCTCTCCTTCCTGCTGCTGTGCGCAGGTGGGCGGGCCATAACGCCATCCTCACTCCTCTTGCTCTCACTGATACTTTCATCCTCATCTGTCGCGCTCCAGCCGTCGCCGTTGTCCCTTTCCTCCTCTTCGTAACACAAGCGACAGCTGATGTTATCCTCGGCGCCACCAGCATTGTGTGCAAGCTCATTGACTACATCATCGCTGGAACTACTGCAGAGGAAGATGGGAAACCGCGCGCGGGCGTCTCCATCGTGGTCACCACTCCCTCGCAAATCCCAAGCCTCCCCATGTTCGGCGGTCGGACCGACACCTCAATTCAGGCAGGCGACCAAGTGCCAGGCATCCAGGTGGTCATGTATATCCAAAACACCAGAGAGCACCGCGTTGCCCATGAAACGCTTCGCACCAGGGCCATGGACGAACTCATTAACGATCTTGACAAGGTGCTTACCGACGAGTGCCAGCCGCTCAGTGGTTTCAAGACGCAAACCATCCCTGGTCAGCCGAGACGCTTGAGCCCGAAGACACCGGGCGGGGTGGCCACAGGCATCTCCGTCAAATTCTGGCTGATTGCGCCGACTCACCCGCAGGACATCGCGTCCATTGCGGGAATCCTAATGCCAACACCCATTCTCTTCCCGCTCAAGATTGCGGAAGACACAGCTAGCCCTTTGGCAGGGCCGTGCTTCGCTCAGCGCCCCCTCGTCCTCCTTAAGTGCATGCGGCACAGCGCGTACCCCGAAAAGGTGTCCAAAGATCCGCGGCAGCAGGCCTGCGCCGAGCGGTCGCCAGGCGATCGGTTGTGGTCGCTGGGCAGCCTGCAGCCGTACGACCCGAGATCGTGGAAGCTCACCGCGGGATCGCTCTCGATGTACGCGCAATACATCTCGTGGCCCTCGTCCGAGCCGCTGCTGCCCCAGTTTGACTACTGCCCGGGCAGCCACGTGAGGCTCGAGGTCGGCGCCGACATCGGACGCCGTTGAGCTCGCCCACGTCTGACTCGCAACGCAGCGGGCCAAGCGTGCGTGGCGAGCACGAGGGCATAGTGCGCTGGCAGGCCAAGGGACTTTTGCACCCCTTCCGCTGTGGAGGTGAGTGCTCGGTCGAGCATCTTGGCGGGCAGGTCTTCCGAGCGGCTCTTCGAGTTCTGCATGGCGCGACGCGCGATGCCCTCGGGCGTCCGCCCGGAGCGGAACCAAGCGAGAAGCGACCATGGCCTATCAACGCGCGATGCGTCACCTGCACCACCAGCCGGCGCTCGTCCACGAGCCCTACTGTGCGAGGGAGCACTCGGACGCAGGGCGAGGCGAGCGCACAGCGCAACACGTGGCCGGTCGCGAGACGATGGCCGCCCTCGCGGGAATTTGGGTTGGAGATGGGGTTATGACGTCGGTCGAGTTGGAGGCGGCGGAGGCGTGGACCGCCTCTTCAGCGGCCTCGGTCGCCTTGGCCGCCTCGCCTGCAATCAAAGTACCACACGACCATCCCCCCCCTCCCCCCTCCCACCCTTGCATGCAATCAGGCGCATGCACAGCGGGAGTGAACCCTTTTTTTTCTCGTCCATATCTGTGGACTGACGTGTCGTAAGTAAGTGTTGCGAAATGCACCCCGCGGCTGCCGCGGCGTCCGCGTGCGCGCCGCACCACAATGGCTCGCGCCGCACTCGTGGTCGCCTTGTGGGCGCTGCTGAGCACGCACACGCACGCGGCCTCCGTCCCCAAGCTCGCCTCGACCGACGCCTTCGACGCCTTCCGCGAGCAGAACGCGGGCTTTGCTCTGCTCGTGTACGCTCCGTGGTGCGGACACTCGCGCGCGCTGTTGCCCGAGTTTGATTCGGCCGCCGCCTCGAGCAGCACGCCGTTCGCCAAGGTCGACGGCACCGAGGCGGAGGAGCTCGCGACGCGCCTCGACATCAAGGGCTACCCGACGCTCCTCTTCATCCACCGCGGCGACGGGCCGCCGATCGAGTTCGACGGCCGGCGGGATGCGAGCACGATCTCGCGCTG
>PJAB01001651.1:0-13057 GCA_002887195.1 Chrysochromulina parva
CCCACGTGGTTAGAGCGAGGCAGTCACTGTCCCTTCGCTTCCTGAACCTCTGCGCGTTGCCTAGTGCCTGAACGATAATAAAGATGATTCACGACAAACGAGCGTTGGCCAAGCTCAACAGGCGCCCCCGCGCCCGCCCGCGCGCCCCGTCCCACAGCGCACGTCGTGTACCGTCACGCGTCCGGGACGTCGATGTGTTTCGCTTTCGGGGGCCTTCTCGTCGGCACTTGCAGAACGTGTTTAAGCCGGCAGCGTGCGAGAGAACTTTGTAATTTACCAAGCAACCTACACGGCTCACGGCAGCGTGCTAGTCGGTTATCCCAATGAGCGGACCCAGGAGCAACCCGGTGAAAAGCGCCCCTGGACAGGCGGGGTACGCGGTTGCCGCTTGCTTGCTTGCTTGCGGTAGCGGCGCGTAGGCCGGTAGCGACGGTACTATGTACATTCGCACAGTCACGACTCACGAGAGCCACGACGGTCGACCGTCCCCTTCTCCCCCAACCCCCATACACCGCTCACCCCGGCGGGCGAGTCTGACGCACACGCAGCTGTATGCAGAGCACAGAGGTTTCAAGTTCAAGTTACTACATAAACAGCAGACAACTTGAACTTGAACTTGAACTTGAACTCAGAGGTTTCAAGTTTGGGAGGTCAAGTTTCAAGTTTGTGAGGCTGCACCCAGCTCCGTCCCTCCGCGGCGACTGCACGGCGCCGTGCGCGACATTTCCATGGTGCCGCATATCCCTTTTCAAGGTGGCCACAGCACACGCCGGCTCACCATCAAATTGAATCGACCGCTACCAAAGCCTCCGAAAATCTTTCCTATTCCGAGACCCATGCTCCCTGTGCGCCCCTCGTCGTCGCCATGCGTTGGCGTGTTTGAGCGTCTGGCGCAGGCCCTGCCAGAGCTGTTGCCCTTGGTGATCAGCTTTCTTGGACCAGCCCTAGCGATGAGACTCGCGGCAACGAGTTCGAAGCTGAACGCGGCCTACCGGAGTGCGCCATGGCAGCGCCTGGTTTTTGTCGATCCCGGGCCGCCAAGGCCGTCGAAGGAGCAGATTTTGGGGCTGGTCCGCAGTGCTGTCCATTCTGTCAAGGACCTGCGGCTGCGCCTCGTCACCGCAGGCGCCCGCTGCTGGGACGGGGCCGAGCTGGCCGAGCTGTTGCACGGCAAGGCGAGCTCTCTACAGCGGATCGAGCTCACGCATGCGTACGGCATATCCGATGAGACCGTCTGCTTGCTTGCGGCCTGCGAGTCGTTGCAGAGCGTGGTGCTGCAGTGCTCGGGGACGCACCGTCTCAGCGAGCGCGCACTGCGAGCGCTGCTGGCACAGCCGAGCCTGCGCGAGCTGCGGGTGATGGCCCCTGGGGTGCGGCTGAGCGACGAGGGCATGGCGGCCCTCTTCACAGAGGCACGGCGAGGCACCCTCACGCACGCGCATATCGGTAGCGACGCCCCGGCCAACGCGCTGCTCACGCGAGGCGAGGTGGCCCTGGCATTGGAATGGGCGAGCCCGGCCGTGTGTGCCCATTTGGCGGCATGCCCCTGCCTCGAGCGCGTGACAATTGACACAGACCTACCGTCGTTGCGTGAGCTGCTCGCCGGGGCCCCTCTGCTGCCGTTACTCGCGCTCGAGGTGAGGCTCTGGTGTCCCTCGACGCAGATCTTGGCCGACTGCCTGCGCGCCTTCACCCCGCCGCCCGCGACGCTGGTCTCGCTCGTCATTCGACTGCATGGCGAGCCAACCGGGGGTGGTGGCGGCGACGGCGACGGTCACGATGGCAGACGCACGCTGCGCTCGCTCGTGCAGTCGATGCTCCATCAGGCGAAGCAGGCGGCCCCTCTCGTGACCGGGGCGAGCGAGGCCGAGGCCGAGGGCGCGCAGCCGCTGCATCTCATGCTGCACTTGCCGCGCCACCTGGTCCGCTGGTCCACCGCCGATCTGGAGCTGCCAGGTGTGAACGTGCAGATGGGGCCTATCTCGAGTTGTCCTTCGAGAACGTGTTTGTCTTCCATGCCCATGCTTTTAATTTTGCCCTACTCTTAGCGGTTGACCCCCCTACCGCTCAAGAGGCTCAGACGAAACCGGGCGCCCAGTGGGAGGCGCAGATGGACATGAAGTACGATGCCAGATGCAGATGTACAGATGGTCTCCACATCGAGCTGTCCATCGGAAAGGTTGGGCTTCAGAGGTGAGTTTGAGAGGACTGATGCACCCAACACGCCCGTTTAGGTACTTCTAGTACTATAGATGACTATAGATACTCTTGTGAGTTGTGTGGTGTAGGCTGTAGCTCTGTAGGGGCGGACGCGGTGACCGGGCGGGAGTTCCGAGTCGCGTCGCGGCTCGCGCTAGCTGATAGTCGCTCCGCTCTCTAAGCTGTCTCTATAGTGCTTAGTCACCCGCGGACGACGGCGTGGACGGTGGAGACGCGGTAGTGGAGACGTGTGAGGAGGAAGTCTCCGTTTAGCGGCCCGTGGCGGTCGACGAGCCGTTTTCTCTTTAGTCTTTTCAACCCGTTCGGGGGTCCGGCTCGCGCCCGGCACCAGGTGCCGTCACGGACAGTGGGTACGCGGTAATAACACCGCCTAATGTGAGGAGGAAGTTAGTACAGTGGACTGTGTCCACCGGCACGGCGCTTGATGTAACCTTACGTGCATGCCGACCGGGGTGACCAACGGGGATAGCGGGATACCGAATCGGCAGCAGTGCCTTCACTGCTCGAAAACCACGTACACCACGTCGGCAAGCTGCCCCTGCGCGTCCCAGTGCGCTTCGATCGTGTATAGAATGCGCGCTTTCGTCGAGCCGTCGCTCTTGGGCCACCATGCGGCGGCGCTGCTAAACGGCTCGTCAGCGACTCGCTTCCTCGGCGAGACGATGGCGACTCCGTCGGGACACAGGAGCAAGACATCAGATGCACCGACGTTCGCCATTCTGGTGCTTTCCCACCCCATGCTCGAGATCTCGCGCTGCACGAGATTGGCGCGGATAGCGTGGCCACGGCCCGCGCTGCTTCGGACGCTGATCCCCGCCTCGGCCAGCGCCGCGGCAAGGCCTGCACTGTCCGACGCGGCCGCATCGGTGCCATCTGACCAGAAGTCGCTTGGGTAGCTGGGGAAGGGCTTGCGTGCATCCTCGCGAATAGTCGAGAGCTGCACGAGATCGCCCGCAGCGGAGTGGATGGCGCCTACACTCATACGGAGGTCCTCGCCATGGTGCAGGAAGAGCTCGACGGCGCATGGCTGCTGGCCAACGACCGAGCGCTTCATGCACCACGCGGCGGGTCCACGCGCAGGCAGGAGGAGCGTCGTCATATCCGCCGAGGACGGGTGCGTCAGCCCGTCGGCTGCGCTGTGCTCAGCCTCGGTGATGCGCCAAGGACCGCAGCGGGGACCCTCGCTCACCGTGCCGCGCTCATCACCGTAGTGATACACGACACCCATGTCGATGGCGTCGTCAGTCACAGGGGTGAAGGTCCTCTCGGCGCGGAAGCACTCTTTGAGCGTTCCATCGGGCAGCCAGCGGCACCAGAGTGCATGCCAGCGGCGAGCCGTCGTGCGGTAGAGGAAGTTGCTGAAGTGCGCGCGCTTTAGCTCCTGCACATCCGCCATGCGGCGCGGCGGTGTGAAGGCACTCTCTGCGCAGAAAAAGTTCATGTTTGCACCAATTACACTGAAACAGAAAACAAAGGGCGTGCTGGGACACACGATGTCACCTTGCGTTTCCGGCGTGATGTGCTCACTCGTCAATGTGAAAAAATTGACGAGACTCGAGCGAGCGTCCCCCCCGATAGCCCTTCCAGCAGCATGTTCTAGGCGGTCCCGCGCCCCTAGGGTGTTCTTGCTGCTGTGCTGCGCCGATGCCGAGCTTTGCCGCACCACCACCCGGGCCGACATGTGCCTTCCGACCGTTTCGCCTGCGCACAGAGGCGCGCACCAACCCACTCGGCGTGCAGACGGGGCGGCCGCGGCTCTCTTGGGCGCTCGAGGCGGCGACCAGCCCTCCCGCCCGCGACGCCCGGCAGCACAGCTATCGCATCGAGTGCTTTGCTTCACAAAACGCCACCAAATTGCTCTGGGACAGTGGTCGCATCGAGAGCGCGGAGACGCTGCACGTGCCGTACGATGGGCCCCGGCTCACCTCCTCACAGCGAGTCTACTGGCGTGTGACAAGCTGGGACCGCCTGCCCGCTGTTGTGAAGGCGAGCGAGGCCACGAGCGGAGCCGTGCCCAATGCGGTGCCCGACTGCGAGCCCTCGCCTCTCGCGTGGTTTGAGACGGCCCTTCTCGACACGGCCGCCTGGCACGGCGCTGAGTGGATCGCGCGATATGCCGATCTGCCGAACGTATCCGAGTGCGATCTGTACGCACAGAGCCCGCGCAATCAGGCGCCACGCTTCCGACTCGAAGTGGAGGTGCCCACCACGGCGGTCGGAGTTCGTGCGTATGTGGGCGGGCTCGGCTACCATCGGCTCTTCGTGGACGGGAAGCGCGCGGGAGAGAGTGAGCTTGACCCGGGCTGGACGGCCGTTGAGAAGACGGTCCTGTACACATGCTTCGACTTGAGCGCCCAGATGACGGCCGGCGCGCGGCACGCCGTCGGGCTCGAGCTGGGCAACGGCTGGTGGAATCCGCTGCCGTTGCGCATGTGGGGCCATCTGAACTTGCGCGAGAAGCTCCTCGGTCGAGTGAACGGCACCCGGGAGCCCGTTGTGCGCGCTCTGTTCGTGGCCATCAATGCGGACGGCACCTCGACGCCGATGGCTTACACGAGTGCCAAGGACGGCCTGTGGAAGACGGGCGGCTCGCCGACGACCTTCAACAACATCTACCTCGGGGAGAAGTTCGACGCGCGCGCGGCCGAGGTGAGCGCTGGCTGGGCTCAGCTCGGCTTCGATGCGAGCGGCTGGGGCTCGCCCGTCGTTTCGGCCGAAGCGGCAAACCTCGGGCAGCTCGTCGCGCAGCCGATGCCGCCCGTCCGACGCCAGGAGACGCTTGCCGCGCGTGTCGTACAGAGGAGCACCGGCGCGGAGCCCTCAGGCAACACCGAGGACGTTGTGCTGTTCGACGTCGGGCGTAACATCGCCGGGGGCTGCACTTACCGGCTCTCGGGACCGGCGGGCAGTGTGGTGAGGATGCGCTACGGTGAGCTGCTCGGACCCGACGGGAAGCTCAACGTGATGACCTCCGTCGCGGGACAGATCAAGGGTCCCAACCCTAACGCACCCTGCCAGCCGCCGCTCGCCTACCAAGCTGATGAGCTCACTCTCTCGGGGAGAGCCGGTGGCGACGAATGGAGCAGTGGCGCGTACTCGTGGCATGGCTTTCAGTTCGTCGAGGTACACCTTCCCGAGGGTGTGAAGCTCGAGGGCGATGTGCACTGCTACCCGATGCGCACGGATGTCGAACTCGTGGCCAACGTGTCGACCTCCTCGCCTGCGCTCGATCGGCTGCACGTGCTCAATCGAAACACCTTTGACGCCAACATGATGAGCGTGCAGAGTGACTGCCCGCACCGCGAGCGCTTCGGGTACGGTGGCGACGCCCTGGGCTGCGGCGAGGCCGGGCTCTCAATCTACGACTGGGAAGCGTTCTACACGAAGCGCGTCCGCGACTTCAACGACGCGCAGCGCCAGGCCACTGATGCGAGCGGTGAGCTCATTGTCGGCTTCACCGAGACGGCGCCTTTTGTGGGCATCTCGGATCGGGGCATCGGGCCCGCGGGGTCGGGCCCGATTGGCTGGCAGTCCTACCAGCCCGAGGCGCTGCTCTGGCTGTACAAGTATTACGGGGCGGTGGACATCTTGCACGAAGCGTTCAACGCGACGCATGCATTCGTGCGCATGCTCGATGGGGCGGGAACGGCCGTCGAGGGCGGCCTCGGCGATTGGATGCCCGTGGACGAGACCTCGACTGCGTTCACCGGCCTTGGCTTCCAGCGAATGAGCTACCTTGCCTTTGCCAACATCAGCTCGATCGTGGGAGCCCCGGCGCTCGAGGACGAGTACAATGCCAAGGCGAAGGCCGTGGCGCGGACGCTGAACGCACGATTCCTTGATGAGAGCACCGGCGTCTATCGCACGGCGGCAGCTGCAGGCGGGGCTCGGAATGACACGCAGTGCGGGCAGGGCATGGCCCTCTTCACGCAGCTGTGCCCCGATGCAGCCGCCTGCGAGCTCGCGCACCAGGTGCTCGTCGACAATGCGCGGCACGCGACAGCGTACCTGCCCAACGCCTGCGAGGGGAGCCAAGCGCTCCCGCGATGCGCAGACGCCAAGGGCGGGGCGGGTGCGCACCTGACGGCGGGCCTGTTTGGCATCAAATGGGTGCTGATGAGCCTGGCCGATGGCGGGGAGAATGATCTCGTGATGGAGATGCTCACGCAGCAGACGTACCCGTCGTATGGATGGATGCTCAACAATCCCTTTGGGAATGCGACCACGCTATGGGAATCTTGGTTCTTTTCCGACAACACCTTCTCGCACAACCACCCAATGTTCGCGTCGAGCGAGGTGTGGCTGCTTCAGAGCGTAGCCGGCATTCAGCCCCACCCGGAGGCGAAAGGCATGGATCGGGTGCTCATCAAGCCGGCGCCGCCGACGAAACTCGATGCATGCCAGGCGGCCTTTATGACCCCGCGAGGGCGTATTGCAGTCTCTTGGAGGCGTCTGAGCCACAGCGGCGACAAGGGCGAGGAGGTGCACGACTGCGGCAGGGCCCGAGCGCCATTCGCGCTCAATGTGAGCATCCCGCCGAATGTGGTCGCCACTGTCCACGTGCCAAGCGCCTCCTGGTCTGTGCACGAGCTCGGCGGGCTCGATGTGGCCGGTGGCCGACGAATCACGTCATCGCGTCGCCGAGCCGTCCTCCCTGAGGGCTGTGCCGCGGGCGGCGGCGTGGCGCGCTCGGTGGTGCTCGATATTGGGAGTACGCGTTCGAGACGGAGGTGTGGTTGTAACAAGTACAAATTCACCACGCGACGGATCGAGAAGGACTGCTATTAGAAAGTGCTATTAGAATTTCTCATGCGACACGCAGCTTTGACGAAACTCAATCTTCGGGGAAGTCTTCACGCAAATCAGCGCACGCCGCGGCAAGAATGGAAGCAGCACATTGAAAGCAGCAGTTGGTCATCGGCAATGGCGTTGGTCTTGGCCACTTGGT
Source organism: Chrysochromulina parva (assembly GCA_002887195.1). Classification (NCBI taxonomy): domain Eukaryota; phylum Haptophyta; order Prymnesiales; family Chrysochromulinaceae; genus Chrysochromulina; species Chrysochromulina parva. The sequence goes on from PJAB01001651.1 coordinate 7,169, forward strand.
CGCTCACTTTTGCCACCTCGCTAATCAGCTCACAAACAGGGAGCAGATGTATTTTTGCGTCCATCAACAAGCCAACGATGCTCCCTAAGCTGTCAGCACAGCGCCACTTGAATGCGGTGATCATGGGCGGCTTCGGAGGAGGAGGATCAAAGGGGACACAAGAGAGGAAGGCTAAGACGCCCAAGCCTGGCGATAGCACAGCCAAACAGAGCTGGGAGCTCTTTAGACAGTTACGTGACTCCGACAAAGTGCAAGCAACAACAGTCTTCGCTCGTTTGCCGGACGACGATGCCAAATGGTTGAACGTTGGTGGCGTAATTGTCGAGGCACCGGGAAACCGCCAGCAGGCGGTCAACCAGAACAAGCGGCTCATACTAGAGCACGCGGCGAGGCTGCATCCCAGGCTGGCCTTGCGGTCACGTGAGCTTGTGTGCGGCTACATCGAAACCGGTGAGGCACCCGGCGAGGTCGTTTACCTCACAAAGTGCGATGTGCCACCCGAGCTTCGTTCTGGCTTTCAGGGCCTGCCGGACATCAAATCAGGAATGTACATGATCCAGGGCGGGATCAAAGCTCGCTGACATGCACAAGTTTCCGAGCTGCTGTGAAGCAACGGAATCGAATGATTTATAGAGTAAATAAGGCGATCTCTCCAGGTGGCCACCAACCAGAAACACGGTTACCAACCTCTTACGGTCGGGCCCTCTTAGTGTGTGTGGTCACCTTGTCGCTCTGACCCAAATAGAACGCGGTTATCGCGCGTTCGGACTTGAACGGGCACGAGACCCGGCGAACGCCCCGCGGCCGGCCAATCTTATTCTTAAAAATCATCGCGGTTCATCGCGGATGCCAGATCGAACGATGCATCTTCCATCATCCATGCCCCCGGCCCCTGGACTACCATCAGAGGCATGTTTACTTACTTGCTAACTTACCCCCCGGGGGCGGGCGCGGCCAGGCCCGGGTCGGGTTCATCTCGTCCGGTCGGGTTCGATCCCGGCCTCGCTTGGACCTTGCGTACAGCAACGCCCGAGGCCGCGTGGACCCGCGAGCGACGTTTCTGATTATTGATCGCGACGGCGATCCGCCGATCCGCCGCGCGGCGTCGGTTCGGGATCGGGTTATGACATATGACTGGCGTCCGTTCGTACCCGGCTGTACCGGCTGAATGTGTAGTATGTGTAGCACCCGGGTTTAGCCGTTTAAATTTCTCAAGAATCCTCTCGCCTCCGTCTCCAACAGGCTCGGTCCCGTTTCTCCGGACTCCGGTCGCGGTCCCAGGGCTGTCCCAGGGACGGAGGGACCCGGGGGCCGCCCGCCACGGGCCACGCGGCAGCCGCGCGTGGCTGCCCCGGTCCGACTCGCCCGTGGTTCCGTGCGTTTTGGTTATCATCATCAACAACATTCTACATTGTTTCTGACCACTGTCGGCCGCGGAGCGGTGGACCACAGGTCCACAGCAGACAGCGAGAACCGCAAGATCCAAGAAGTAGTGGGCTCTCAAAATAATAATAAAAATCAAAACTCTAAACTGTGCTCCCCGACCCGCCGCCGCGGCGATAATTTATAATTATCGACCGTTATGCTTATGGGGGCGCTAACGTGCGTTTTGGGGCCCTAACACATTAGCGTGCTGGAGGGCGTCTCTAGACTACCCTGCGAACCGGGCTTTCCTGTCGCCGCCGCCGCTCGAGCCGCCGCCATGAGCCTTCTTCAACACAGAAGAGCCGCCTCCGAAAGCGGGGCTCCCAAAGCGGGGCTCCCCAAAATGGGACTCGCCCCCCATGGGCCCGAGGCCAGCCTGCAGCCTGTCGAGCTCCGACTTGAAGGCGCTCTGGCTCTCGTGCAGCATGGCAAAGGAGCCGCCCACCTGTTGGGTGTCGAGCCCGCCGACCAGGTACGCGTGGCGCAGGATCATCTCGATGGTGGCGCGCTCCTTGGGTCGCTTGACCAGAATCTTGGCCAGAAGGTGCTGCGCCTGCGTGTCAGCAATGCGCGCCATCGGCAGCTCGAGAGGCGTCGACGAGGCGAGCACCTGCAGCGCCACGTCATCCGAGCAGCCCGCGAAGAAGGGCTCGTTGGTGAAGAGCTCGAACGCAATGAGCCCGACCGCCCAGATGTCCATCGCCACGGACGCTCGCAAAGGCTTGCCGTTGGGCAGCTTCAGTGGTGCCTCGAGCTGGCGGAGCTCGTCCTTGTTGAAGTCACCCACGTCGCCCGCGGTGTTCACCACCGACGAGGCCTGCGCCACTGCGCGCGCGAGGGTGGGGCTCTCGGAGAGGAGGGCCCCCTTGCCTAAATTGGGTCCCCACTGGTCCGAGGTGGCGTCTACCGGTCCGCGCGCGCGGGAGTACTCGAGGGGCGGCAGCGCGCCCAGTCGCATCGTCTCGAGAGCCGCGGACGCGAGCTCGGGCGCGGCGTAGAAGGGCGTGAGCTTGAAGTGCACCGTGTCACCATTCTTTCGCAGGCACTCGAGGTCGATCAACTTGAAGGTGAGCAGCGAGCCGAAGATGACAATGTTGGCCGGCTTGAGGTCGACGAGCACGAAGCCGCGCGAGTGGACGAAGTCGACCGCGAGGCACAGGCGCTCGAGAACGTGCTTGCGCTCGACCGGCTGCAGCTGCCCCTCAGCGAGAAGCTCGGCGAGGGAGCAACTGCCGCCCTCGAGCACCACGGCTGACGGTGCGTCCTCCTCATCGAACGCGTCCAGGAAGCGTACGATGTACTCGGACTGCATCGCGCGCAGCAGCTTCATCTCGCGCGCAAAGTACGTGCGGCTCGAGTGCACCTTGACGGCGATCGGCTGTCCCGTCTTGACATCCTCGCCCAACACAACGCGCGCCGAGCCGCCGATGTACGTCTTCCCATTGAGCAGGTAGCGGCCGCGGTACACTTGGCCAGCCACGACGAATCCATGTGTCTGCGCCCCCTGAGTCCGGCCATCCACGTCCTCTGTCCTCCGGCTTGAGGTGGCGTCGGCGGCGCTGCTCGATCCGGCCGCCGCGGTGCTCTTGACCTTCATGGCAGTGGCGGCGGCCGCCGCGAGCGCGGCCGCCGCTCCGCCAGCCTTGATTGCGGTGCTACCGCCGCCGCCCTTTTCGCTCATCTGCTGCAGCTTATGCTTGTGAATAGCGACCGTGAGCTTGCGCCGCGCGCCAAGCGCCGTCACACCCATGTCCTTCAGGTCGGCGTCGGAGAGCGTGAGTAACGAATCGACGTCGACTTCCTGTCGAAGGAAGAGGCGCGTGTACTTATTCATATCGAGCTCCTGCAGCAAGGACACAAGCTGTGAAGCACGCGTCGCGTCGAGTCCTCGCCCGTCCGTGCGCCCGAATTCCGCGCCCATTTCCGCAGCAAAGAGCCCCGCCGCCGCCGCGTCGAGGGTCGAGGGCGCCTTCTTGAGTACGCCCGTGGAGGCGACCTCCCCGGGCGCGTGGCCCGTGTCAAGCAGCGACATGTGGCCGTCACCACCCACGCCGCCGAAGACGAAGATCTTGCCCTTGCGCGTCGAGACGGTATGCCGGTACGCGGGCGGTGGGCGCCGCCCCGCGTACTTGGGCATCGAGAACGTGCGTGCCTGCAGGTCCATGACCACCAGGTCGTTGCGCGCGCCCGCCGCGTAGCCTGTGACGAACCCCCTTCCGAAGAGGTACGAGGCGAGCGAGTCGGGCACGCCACCCGTGGTGCCGCCGAAGATGAGTAGCCTGTGGTCGATGGCCACAGCGCCGTGCCCGAAGAGGGGCAGAGGGCGCGGCCCTTCCCAGAGGAAGCTGCCAATGTTCGTCCAGCTCATGTTGACGGTGTCGAACGCGACGAGCTGGTTTAACGCCACCTCGTTGAAGCTGCCGCCGTAGACGACCATGACATGACCCACGAGAGTGGCCGAGTGAAGCACGCACGGGGCGGGCGGCTGGCCCACCGTGTGCGGGCGTATCCACACGAGGATGCCCGTGTCGAGCGCCACAAGCTCGTTCCAGTACTGCCGTTGGCCATACCCTCCAAAGACGAACATCTTGCTGTCGTGAAGGACCGCAGTATGTCCCACGCGTGCCGATGGCTGGGAACCAGAGGTGGTCGGGCGCGACCAGAGCATGTTGAGCGTGTCGATCACACTGAAGGCCGCGTGCGCTGCCTTGCCGTCGCCGCCTCCCCACACGATGAGCTCCGAGCCCAAGACCACCGCCGAGTGGCCCACGAGCGCATCGGGCGGCGTGCCGTACATAGGAGGGCGCGTCCACGTCTGCAGATTCGGGTCCAGCACGTATAGGTCGTTGTGCGCGACGCCCTGCGACGCGCCGCCGAGCACGTACAGCCGCGCGCCGATGAAATTGCTCGTGTGGCCCACGCGGCAGTCGGGCGGCTTGCCCGCGTACGAGGGTGTGAACCATGTCACGTACACGAGCACGTGAAGATCACGTAGCGAGGTGCGGCCGTCAGAGCCGCCGAAGATGTAGAGATCGGTGCCCACGCGCGTCGCCGTGGCGCCCATGCGCGCAGGCGGCGAGGTGCCGTCGAGAATGGGCATCGACCAGCAGTAGGTGTGCGTGTTGAGCATCGCAACCGTCGAGAGCGGCTTGCCACCCGCAATGCCCATCAGCATGAACACGTACGTGTCGAGGACCACGAGCGAGGGACGCGCGCGAGAGAGCGGTGGCTTGCCGCTCGTCGGCTGCGGCACCCAGCGCAGGGTGTTGCCGCTCGCGCCTTCGCGGTAGCGCAGCGCGTACAGCGTGCCGAAGGTGTCGTGAGCGTCCGCTGCGAAGACCTGCCAACATCGTCGGGCAGAGTGACGGAAGAAGCGTCAGCAGGGAGCCTGGTGGACGATCGGGGTGGGGGGTGCGGCCGAGACGAGGGGCGGCGGCCATGGGCGCGAAGAAAGGGGCATTCTCGCGGCTAGGGCTCATGAGGCAGAGGCATACGAGTAGGCACGCGAGCAAGGGCGCCTCCGCAGCGTCGTCGATGAGGACGGTCGCATGGCGGTTGCCGAGGATCGGCGGCTCGCCCAGGACGGGAGGGTGAGTCCAGGTGAGCTGCTCGCCGACCTCGAGCACGTGCAGGTCTGAGAGTGCCTGGCGCGAGTTGTGCCCGCCCAGAATGAAGAGGCGCGGTGCATGGGCGGCATCCACAGTGACACAGGTGTGCCCGAAACGCGAGTCGGGCACCACACCGGCCACGATCGGCGTACTCCAATCCATGCTGACCGTGTCGAGCACATGGACATCGATGCCGCCACCGATGCCGCCCCAAATGTACAGGTTACGGTCGACGACTGCGCTAGTGTGGCGCGAGCGCATCGGAGGCGCAACGCCGGTGCACGGCGGCTGCGACCACGAATGGTCGCGAACATCGAAAACATGAAGATCGCCGTAGAGATCCGATTTATCGCCGCCGCCGAAGATGAAGATGCGCGATTCGATGAGATTGGCAGTGTGACCGTTGCGAGCTGCCGGCGCCGTGCCGCTGCGATCCGGATTCATCCACGTTAGTGCGTGCGTGGTCTCCTGTTCGGCCTCTTTGCCAATATCGGCCTCATTGACGCCGAGGAGGTTTTTCAAGTAGCCCATCATCTTTCACAATGTTGTGGCCAGGGCGCTCAGGCCGCTGGACTGGGAGGGTTCTGGCGCCCGCACTTTCACGTCGCGGTGTGTGTGAATAGAGGTGTGAATGACCGGACTTTCGTTCGTACCAGTTTGCATTCAGATTGTACTCAGTTTGAAATCAGGGTATGAAGATTGTGTGCAAACCCTCCCAATATTCTTGGTGTGTTGTGTATGAATGGTCGGGAATCAAGCTCGGGTGGCGCTCCCAATATGTGTAGCAAAAAATTCTCTGTAGTGAAAAGTGGCCCGCCGCAGGCGAATTTTTTTTTGGAGTTGTGGAGCCGAGCGT
>PJAB01001652.1:0-13055 GCA_002887195.1 Chrysochromulina parva
ACCTCTTTCTCCTTGACGCCGCGCGCACAGAAATCGTCCTCTGGGACGGCGCGGCCGTCATCCACATCGCACGCGCCGAGGGTGTGGCCGCGGCGACGGGGGCCGCGCCGGCGCTCGCGCATGGCTGGCAGGGCATGTTTACATGGGCCAAGCATGATCAAACCGGAAAAATGGGGATCCAGTGCAGCGTAAGTGGCGACGGCAAAACATTCGTGCACAGGGGCAGCGAACCTCCATCTCCGATCGTATTGATCACCCCACACGCGTGGCACCACGGCAACGGCACTCGTCGCGTGCACCTGCTTGATGATTCTAGCGACGGCCAATCGACGCAGCGCGCAATCACCATTTGGACACCCTTCGACGTCGCCGCGTGCATTGCATTCCCCACGACCTACGCCGGGCAGTACGGAGCGCCGGCGGATGCGTGGCGACTTGCGCCGGGCAGGTGTGTGATTGCGGGCAACGCGACGCACGCTAGCGGCGGCATGCTGCTGCGCCGCCGGCCGGACCTCTCGCTCGATGCCGCCAACCGCACGGACATGCAGATCTTCGATGGCGATGTATGCACTGTGCTCGAGGTTGCCGATGGTCTCGCGGTACCACCGTCAGCAGCGTCGGCAGGAGCGGCGGCAGGAGCGGCGGCAGGAGCGGCAGGCGAGGGTCTCAGTACCTGCGCCTGGGTACGCGTCCGCAAGACCGGCGTTGGAGAAGGCTGGCTGAGCACCAACAACGTCCACATCCAAGGCCACGGCTACGCCCCCGCCGTGAAGGTGGCCGCAGCGGAAAAGGCAGGAGCTGAGGGCATGGAGTGCAGTTTCTGGTTCGTCAACGCGGACAGCCTGCGGAGCGCTTGGCAGTCAAGCCTGCCGATGATGCAGACACTACGCACACAAGAACCACACAGACTCGTCCAGAAAACGATCAGCTTCATCGAGGGCATCAAGGGCGCCTATAAGAACATTCTCGTCGTGAACCATCGATGGGAGACGCCGACAGATCCAGATCCGACCGGCGCGCAGGCTTTGGCGGTGCAGGCCTACTTGTTAGATCATCCGGAGATCGACGCCGTGTGGTTCGACTTCAGCTCAATGCCCCAAGGGCAGAAGAAGACTGAGCGCGAGTCCGCCGAGTTCAAAGAGATGCTCCCCAACATCAACCTGCTCTACCTGACGTGCTCCGTCCTTATTCTCATGGATCGGAGCTACATGAACCGATTCTGGACGCAGTTCGAGGCGTACCTGAGCATGCGGGCGATCACGAGCGAGGGTCTGACTAACGCTTTGGATCCAAAGGCGCGTGTGACCATCAAGACGGCTGATGACCCCAGATGACCCCTGTTGGCCCCTGTTGACCCCTGATGACCACTGATAACCACTGATGACCACTGAGTGCCTTCCTCATCAGGCGCGTGTGACCATCATGACGCTCTACAACCTTCCCCCGATCATGGGCACGGCGCTCATGGACGAGTGGTCGAACAAGACGCCTGACGAGGCTCACGCGATCCTCGCGGGGCAGGATGTGATGGTCACCAACCAGAGCGACAAGGACATCCAGCTCGCTAAGCTCAAGGTGCTCAACAAGCGCCTCCGGTTGCCATTGATAGCCTCTGATGGCTCATGATTGACTCCAAAATGACTCTGATTCCTTTTGTATGCTCGCTAAGCTCGAGGCGCTCAAAGCGCCTCTGATTGGCCCTGGTGGTTTCTGAGTCACCTGATGACCACTGAGTACCTCCCTCATCAGGTGCTCAACGAGCGAGCCCAGTGGGCGTACGCGCGCTCTCTCGATGCCTGAGCCATCGATGCCGTTGTGAAGAGAAGAAAGGGTGGGGGGTGGGGGAGGCGCCGAACATGGCGCTGAAACGAGCCCCCCAACGGGAAACGGCCGCGCTGGGGGCGGGGGACTGGGGGGGAGGGAAGGGAACCTACGTGGGTGGGTGCATGGGTGCAAGCAGCATGGGTAGGGGGCATCAAGGTGGTGCCCACCATCCTTCTCGAGGGCGACGACAACGGCTCCTAGCAGATCGACAAGTAGGTCGCGCGCAACCGCGATCACGCGGCGTTCGGGTTCATCTTCCGCGAAAACGCGCGCGACATTCTGAACAGCAAAACGTTCCACACCAGTGCTTAGTGTGCGGCCTTCGTGCAGGCGTTGTGTGCCCGCCTCCACACGAAACCGCGCCAATCCCGGTTCCCGCCCCGGTATATCCGTTGAAAGTGGTTGAAAGATCCGTGTATGGGACTGTCTTGAAGTCGAACGGTTTGTTGATGATTGCGGCTCACACGCATCTCACGAAAAAAATTACCACGTGCCGCGAGCTGCGAACAGTCGGTCGACGGCATTATTGTTGAAAACGCGCGCACGGCTTCGCTTCGAGTCGCACCTCGTCCTCTCGCTCGGTCTCATACACAATGTGCCCTCGGAAGTCCGACTGCACGCGGTGTCGGCGCAGCTTGGTGGCCTTCTCAACCGCCCCAGGCACCCCGACTTCGGTAAACGTGGGTGCCCGGGCGGAGCACAGCTTGCAAGTCGCATTCATACGCCCCAAGTGGTTCACCTCGTAGCACCCTTGCGCCCACATGCGTGCCCCATCCTCGACGGCAGCAGGGCGACCTCCGTCGCCGCCGCCTGTGGCGGCAGGCGGCGGCGCCCACGCAGGCAATGACAGCTTCGGTGCGTGGAGCCACGCAAACTTGGACTGCGCGAGATGGAGCAGCATCACCTCTTGCTCATTCACCTCGAGGGTAGGGCCTCGGAGCTTGAGTCGCATCGCACCGCACGGACAGAACGAGCAGCCACTTGCATAGTCGGTGCACGTCTTCGCCTCGGCAAAGGGCATCTTGAGTCTCGAGAGCACCGCGCCGCCCTCAACCTCGGCGAGCCTCGTCACCACGTCGCCCATCGTCTCCCACCCCCGAGAGTAGTGGAACTCGCCCCACCACTCGTCGAAATGAGCGTAATCTCCCGACGAGATGACCCGCTTCCAATGTGGTGAGGTGCGGAAGAGGGAGGTGCCCCAGCCGACGCGGAAGGCTGTAAACGGACCCCACGCCTTCTTGCGCCATGGGTTGGGGTAGAGCGGGGTCACCACGTTCACCTGCTCGTCGTGATCGCACGGGCAGTAGTGCTTATGCGAGTACACGTTGACCATGTTGACGTTCCGTGGCTCGAGCTGGCCCGTCTGCTTGCCCTTGCTCAGTGGGACTTGGCAGCACGTCTGGGGAGTCAGGTTGCCGGCCGCCGCGGCGGCTGCCGCGCACTCCTCGCGCGCCTTGGCCGCGCCACGGCCACCGTCACCCTGGCGCGGAATGCAGCGGCAGCAGGCCGCATGCTTGCCACGCGAGGCCAGATTCATCCACTTGAGCAGGTTGCCGAAGACGACGTCGAGATCCGACCACGCCCACCACTCGTGACCGGCGGTGTGCTGCGGGTAGAGCTCCGCGGCGAGAGGCTTGATGTCGTTGCCCTTGTTGTAGTGCCCTGCGTACGTGTCGGCGTAATGGACGCTGCTCGAATTCCCCGGCGTGATCAGATCGGAGAGCCGCTGCTGCATGGCCACGAAGCTCGTCTTTTCAAAGTGGACATTGGAAGGCAGCACCGCCGGCGCGTCCGCGTTTGTGATGACCACGAAGTCGACGAGCGCATTGACGTACATGGATTGCAGAGTGAGCGGCAGCCACGGAGGCAGCGGGCCAAAATAGACAATGTAGACCACGAGCGGCTTGGCAGGCGTCATGTGCGCCTGCGCCAAACGTCGGGAGTCCGCGCAGCCCGGCACAGCTCGCCAGCACCGCCGTGCGACGCGCTGCGCGGGCGCGGCCGTGCGACATTGAGTTCAGCGCCGTTATGAGCACTTCGTACAGAAGATGGGGTGATTGCCTCGCCATAACTACCGGTACTGTCCCCACCGATTGTGTTACGACTGTGTTGCCGTAGACGGCCCCGTCGGTCACACCTCCGTCTATATAGCGAAAGGCTACCGGGTACCCTCGTGCTTCTGCTTTAACTGCTTGCAGGGGTCCGCGCGGAGTCCGCGGAGACAGTGTAGCGCGTTGTGACTTGTGTTGAACAGCAGCAGCCTAGACCTCACGTTTTTTTTGATCCCCTCGAAAAACGTCCGACCACTGATACTGTCAGCAACACAGCAAGTCGAGCAAGTTGAGTCACGCACAGCGAGACTGACAAGTCCCAAGAGAGCCCTTGTTGTGTGCGGCGCGGCAGCATTGGCGTTTGGCCGGCCTCCGGTGTCCGGTGGGCGCATCGGCCGCCCGCGCCTATCTCAATACGAGTGCCACTCCATGTCGGCGCCTTTGGGGGCGCTCGCGGCCCAGCGCTCCGCCATCCGTGGCACAAACTTGGTCACGTAGAGCTCGCGCGTGATCGCATTCGGCGCAATGGTCCCGTCGGGTAGGAAGCCGTTGAAGCAGTGCTCGTACCCCCGGCCATCGTGCGCACCAATGACGATCTCGCCGCCAAAGGGCGGGTCGAGTGTGGCGTTGGTCGCCCAGTCCTGCAGGTCCATGACCGCATTCGTCAGGAAGAAGGTGTCCGAGGCGCCCACGAAGACATGTAGCTTGCCGCTCAGCTTTGCGCCCAGCCCGTGCGCCCACTCGCGCTTGAGCTTGTCCGTCATGTCAAAGTGTTCCTTCCAATACTGCGCGACCTGCGGGTCGATGGCGCCGTACTCACACGTGGTGTCGCGCGGATCCTTGCACCAGAGGCGCTTCGGGTAGCCATCCTCGCCGCGGGGGCCAAAGACTGCCTCCCAAATGTCCCACTGGCCACACGAGCGACTTCTCGGACCGAGCACGATCTCCCGACGGTTCATTTCCTCTACGGTGGCAGTCGTCTGGCCATAGGGCGAGCCGTACGTAGGGATCGACGTGCCCGGAATCACGGCCGTGCCCGAGTAGTGATCACGCTGCCCCGGGCGCGCCGTCCGTTTAAACGGAGCGTCGTAGAGTATGCGTTCTTCGCCTCGTAGATATTGACCGTGGTGTAAGAGGTGAAACCGATCGGATCCGGGCAGGCGACGGCCGCGTAGTTGAAGTCGTCAGGGTAGAGGACCTGCACGGCAAAGCTCTCCCAGCCGCCTGTCGAGCCGCCCATCACGCCGCGCGCCCAGCCCGCCCCGAGCCCGCGGTACTGCCCCTCAATCGCCGGCAGCAGCTCCGTCATGATCGCAGAGCCGTACGGGCCTACGTTGACGCTGTCGACTGCGTAGCTGTCGTCGAAAAAGGGCACCTGTGCGCATGGGCAGCAGGGGGCGATGGGATGCGAGCGAGCGTCGGCAGGCAGGGAGGCATGGCAAGGGATGGCCACCCTTCCTCAGCAGAGAACGGTTGGTGGTGTGGCGCACACCGGGTGGTTGATAGTGACAATGAGCGCGCGTGCGCCCTTGAAGGGCCCCTCGGCGGACGTCCAGTTGCCATAGAGCCAATTAGCATACTGTTGGTCCACGAAGGCGTACCCGGTCAGGTTGGCCGAGGGCGGCGTCGGGTCGAACCGACCGCCAGGATTGAATGTGGCCGAGTAGTGGCCGTGTGCGATCGCGAGAGGGTACTTGGCGTTTGGATGCTCGTTGAAGCCGAACGGAAGGAGTACGCACGCCTCGAGCACGATGGGTTTGCCCCAAAACGCGCTGAGCAGCTTCGAGGTCACGCGCACCGTCTTGATCCACTCGGTGTCGGCGCCCTTGCCAGAGCAACCTGGAGAGGACGGGTGCGGGTCGGCCAGCTCGGTCAGCGAGAGCGCGACCTCCGCGTCCACGTGGAGCGTCACCGTCTTGGGCTTTGAGTAGAGCGTGCCCGGCGGCAGGCCGTACGCGCCGTCGCCGCCCCCAGGCGACACGCACGTTGTCGGCAGCGTCACATTGACGCCGTCGCCACGCACAAACACCTCATAAAGGTTGAGGTCCGCTTGCATGCAGTACTCGCCATCTTCAAGGTTGAGGAGGGAGATGTACGGATAGCCGAGGGAATCGGCCGTAATCTGGACGCTCGCGCCCGGTGCCAGACCGCCGGCGGGCGTGTCCTCGCCAAAGACCTGTGCGGTGTCCTGATCGTCGCCGCAGCTCGTGATTGGCGGCGAGGCTCCCGGCCTGCACGCGCCCCGGAGGATGAAGACGCGCACCCGGCCGAGGACGTTGCCATCGGACCGGTCGGCGGGCAGCGTGACAGTCACCGTCGATGACGCGGCGATCGCGATGGCGGTGGATATGAGGAAAGGCAGCATGGGGTACAGAACAGGTGCTGGCAGTGGGGGGGCCGAGCATTTGTGCGGACCCCGATGTGCTCGTCACGGCGCTTATGAATGGGAAATTTCTCGTTGGCGTGTCCGTTTCTCAAGGGAGTCATCATGCTTTCGTCATATCAGCGGCGTGCGGCGCGCGCGCGCGCTAGGGCCATGGCTCGGGCTCAGCCGTCAGTCAGGGCACCATCCTCTCGCGCTCCGGGGCTGTTTCCGCCTGGGTACTATCCGCCTCAGGTCGCGGATCACCCCGATTCCGCGAGTTTTGAGACTCTACCTGTTAAGTAGGCGATGCGGACTCCATGGGACTCCATAAATCGCCACTTCACGCATACACGCAATGACCGCAAGGTTGACATAGTTGCTCCCCCCGAGCTTGCGCCTCACGTTGTCAACATTTTTTCACACACCGTTTCGCGCCTTACTGGGCGCCTCCGCGGTTTTTCGTAAATGACTGGCTATCTGCCAGACGACACGGCGTTGCTCTTGCTGCCGCTGCTGCTGTTGCTGCTGCTCATCGGGTTTGCCTGCGTCTCCACCTTAGCACGCAACCAACGCGAGACGATCACGGCCGCAACGTTCCGCAGCCGCCACGCCGCAGCTCACGGTTATGATGTTGCGTTGCTCTCCCACGGGATCACAGCCTTCCAGACAGTTGGCATGCAGAGTGGCGCTTCGCACCAAACGCCCATAACGATCGTGCATGGTGCGACCATAGCGTCGCTCGCGTACTTGCCCCTCGCACGCGCGTTTGCGACACACGGCTACCGCGTGCTTGTTTATGATGGTTTTGGAAGGGGCTTCTCCGATCGCCTGGGCCAGTGCAGCCTGGGGTCTCGGCCAGGGCCTCGGCCGGTGAGCATGGATGTGCTCGTGGGTCAGCTGCTCGAGCTGCTCGATCACCTGGCCATCGAACGCACGGTGCTCTACGGCACCAGCCTCGGCGCCGCCATCATCGCTTGCTTCGCGGCTCGCCACCCGGAGCGCGTGCTGGCGTGCGGCTTCGAGGCGCCGCTCATCCGGCCGCCGCCCTCCCACAAGCTCACGCTTCTTGCCGTGGCGGCACGCGTGCTGCCGCCGCTTGCGCGCTGGCTCGGGCGCGTTGCCATGGTCCCCGCGATGCGTGCGCGTGGCGACTCGTTTGGCGACGACGAGGACGCGCGTGTACTGTCGGATCGGTTTCGCGATCAGTTCGAGGTGCTCGGGCACGAGGCCGACCTCCTCTCACTGCTCACTGGCAACGCGGTGCGCGGCGACCGAACGCAGGACCATGTGGCCATCGGTGCGCGTGCCCTGCCTGTCTCGTTTGCATACGCCCTCAGTGACGCCGAGATGCCACGTGCGCTCGTCGAGCGCACCATCGCGCTGCACCCGCAGCCGGTAGTGAGCGCGTATGAGGGCGGGCACTTTTTCAGCAATGGGCGGCAGGCTGAGCTTGCAAGGGCCTTTGACGCGTTCCTTCGTGGGGCGCTCCATGCACGTGACTTTATGAAATCACAGTCCGTGATTTCGCACTCAGCGCCCCGGCCAGCAGATGCGCCAGTTCCGGTGGCGGCAGTGCGGAGGCGGCTGAGCCGTAGCCCACTCAGATACAAGTGAGATTGGATTGGGTAGACGCAAGATGGTGCCTGCGAGCAATGGCAGCCAGAGCGGTGCGCGGCAGGTACGAGGCCGCTCAGAGAGGCACGGCGCGCGCGAGGCCGAGGCCCGAGCGGGCGCGGCCAGGAGCGCGCGTATTCAGCCACCAGCTTTCAATGATCGGATAGTATCATGAGGGCAAATCAAAGTGTTACACAGTGCGGTCTCCCTGATTATGCTGTCTGCTTAAAGTTGTGGCACTTCCACTTGGGATACGAAGTAACGAAGATCGTAGCACGTACCACGTATAGGGTGGGACTCGGGTTCGTGCCGATTGCCGTTTCGCGCGGAACCGAACGGACCGGACGGTTCTTGTGTGTCATTTTCTTGTGTTTCTTGCATCTTGGACCGCGGCCGGGCGGCTGGCGGCCCGCGCGGCGGGGGGACGAACGAAACCCCATACGAGAGTCCTCGGATCCTGTCGTACGGTAAAATCCATAATACGTTCGATTTAGGCGCCTCGGATCGCGCTCTCGAAAATTCAACATACTCCACGCCAGGCTCCGCCGCGAGTAACGGTTCGCGTTCGGTGTTGACCAATAATTGACCATAACCACTATTGTCTAATAGAAAGTTACGATAGATTGGCGAACATGGTGACATGGGTCATTGGCGAGATGCGTGTGGCGTGAAATGTATGTATCGGCAGACTGTCCGCCCGTGCGGTGGGAACCTCCGGTCACGCCCCACGCGGCCGCGTCCCGACCCTGCTGCAGCAAAGTCGTACATGCCAAACATGCCATGCATGCCCTTGTCGTACATGCTGTGCGTACTCCTTCGGCGAAATGAGCCGCGCTCTGACCTCGTGCTCGGCGACTCCGGAGCATATCTCGGCGACTCCGGAGCATATCCCGTTTTCGAAGGGAGGTTGGGATGTGCGTGGAAGCGAATCTCCATTCGTCGTCCTCATGGCGTCCAAGGCCCCGCCTCAAACGGCTTGGAGTCCCAGCGATCCCTTGGCTTCTTCTTGGGCGTCTTGGCTTCTGTGAGCCTCGGGGACGATGGGCGTGTTGCGGCGCGGGAGCGGTGCTGAGAGAGGGTGACGGTATCGCCCTTGTAGAAGGTCTGCGCCCACGGCACGAGCGCATCCGAGTAGTCTTCTGGCAGCACGCCTGAGTCGAAGGCATAACCGCCGTCGACCGAATACTTGACGATCCGCCGTGCCATATCCACAAACACCTCCACCCTTCGGGTCACTGCGCACTCTCGGTAGTTGGTGCCACCAATGGTGGCTGGTGGCTTGTCTGTGAGCATACCACCGAGTTGGCGATCGCGCGCTTCAGCGCTGTCCATGCCGCGCCCGACATAGACCGCGCACCCATCCACCAGACGGATGCCCCAGCGATCTCGGCCGTCGGAACTCGCAACTCCCACGCGCATGCCGCAGCCGCTAGAGCGCTGGCTGTTAACCTCGAACACGAAGTGGTGCTCACCGGTCTTCATGATGCGGCCGCCGAAGGCATCGTCGGGCTGATTAACACGCGACTGCCGCGAGTGCACCAATTTGCTTTGTGGTTTATAGCCCAGTCGCGGATCAGGAATGCTCTCCGTCTTGAAGTGGTTGTCGGCTTCGGCTACCCAGTTGGACGTTTTAGGCTTCCATAAGTGCGGCGAGGAAAGTGGCATGGCAAGAGCTGGTACCGGTAAGTTCTGAGTTGGTCGTCTCGACTCACTGCGCGATCCCGTCGCGAGGACACACGCGCTCGTGAGTGTGCCACAGGAGATTCCTCCGTTTCGCGGGCGCGGAATTTGAGGACTTCGTTTTGCTCTCTGACGGGTTAGGGTTCGCCTCGAGATACGGTAGCCGGCGCACAACACAGTGTCCCTCCATAAGCGCCCTCATGCGCCCCTCGATCGTGGTATGTCGTGTGTGACTGTGCTGCGCATGCAAACGTGGAGTGTAGGGCAGCTCGACGCTGCCAATCCATGCCTCATTTATCCTCTCCCGCTCCTGTGGCGTTGAGCGGTGCGCTGCTGGCCGCAATCGCCCGCAATGCCCGCACCGCCGTTTCCCACACACTGAGCTTCTCGTCGTCGCCGGCACGGCCGCCCAACGGCAGGTCCCTCCGGAGCGAGAACGAAGCCTCGTCAAGGAAGAGGCAAGCGCCGAGCTGGCAGGCGAGCTCGCGTGTCTCGAGGATGGTCACTGACGCACCCCCCGCCAAGAGCGCCTGCTGCTCGCGTGTGGAGCTCGCGCGCGTGTAGATAGGTGCCTCCGGGAAGGCGGCGCGTAGCCGGCTGGTTGCGGCGAGGCAGCGAGCCGGCTCCTGATACGTCACAATGATGGCACGTGGACTGCTCACGCCCGTTAACCGCACGAGCTCCGCGTTTGCGCCGTCGCCATACATGACGAGAGCGCCATCCCGAGTGCGGATGCGTGGGAGCCGCTGCGGATTCAAGTCGAAGCAGACGATTGACGCCCCGCCGCTGCCGCTGCCGCTGCCGCTGCTCGCGCTGCTGCGCTCTCGGGCGCCGCCGCCGCTGCTGCCGCTGCCGCCGCTGCCGCCGCCGCCGCCGCCGCCGCTGCCGCCATCAGTCGTCGCTGCAGTCGTTGCCACGGCCGTGAGCGCCTCGCCTTCTCCCTCGCGAATGACTGCTTCCGCAGCTTCCAGAAGCGTGTCGCTCACCAACGATCCCACTTCGCCGTAGCCGCAGATGACGATCGCATCGTGCGCCGCATGTAGCGGCGCCGCGCTCGGAGCTTCGCCGGCGACGTTGGCGGCGATGACGTCGCTGGCCGCCGCCCTCATAGCGCCCTGCCCACGTTCCGCACTCGCGTCCGGCAGGTCGGGGGCGGTGAGGGTCCATCCGGGGTAGGTGCGCATCGACTCGAATGGCTCGCTGAGCGAAGCCGCGAGCCCGCCGAGCAGCGGGGTGATCGACATGGTGATGAGGATGATGGTGGTCAGCAGCGCATTCAGCTCGTCTGGCAGGGCCCCCAGCTTATCGGCTGCGGCGAAGATGACGAACGCGAACTCGCCGCCGCCCGAGAGCAGCACGGCAAGGCGCACATTCTCAGCGGGAGACAGGCTGGTCGCGGTGGGCAGCGCCTTGTCGATGTAGCCCGCAAGGAAGAGGGTCAGCGCCTTGAGCACGAGGAGGAACACGACGCCGGTGGCGATCGTCGGTCCTTCACGCACCAAGAGATCCGGGTCGAAGTTGGAGCCAGCATCCAAGAAGAAGATTCCTAGCAAGATGCCCTTAAAGGGAAGGATCGACGCGAAGATCTCGTACTTGTAGTTCGAGTTCGCAAGCAGCACGCCAGCCGCAAAGGCGCCGGCGGTGTCGGTGAGGCCCAAGTCCTTGGCCACCGCACCCATGCCCGCCGCTACAAAGAGAGACAAGGCCACAAACGTGTCCGACGAGCGCGAGGACGCGACCACCTCGAAGAGCCGACGGAGCAGCCACGAACCGATGACGAGGACGGACCCAAATCCAAGGGTGGCCTTGGCAGTCAGCTCGGCGACGGCGCCGGGGTCGGTGACGCCCTGCCCGACGATAAATGGCAGGAGCACGAGGAGCGGTGCGACGAAGAGGTCCTGCAGCAGCAAGATGGAGGTGGCCGCCTGGCCTACAGTCTCCTCCTCCCACCCGCGCTCCTTGATGACGGGGAAGATGAAGGCTGAGGTGGAGAGGGTGCCGGCGAGGGCGAGCACGAGAGCCTCGGACGGGTTGTTGATGTTGATGAGGCCGGCATCGAGTGGAAGGAAGCGCTCAAGAGCTTGGGCGATGCCGCCAAGGATGGCAAAGCTCAGCACGCCGGAGGTCATCGAGATCTGGGCGAGATTCCAAGCGAGATTCCATGCGTTACAGCCAGACGCACGAGTCAGACGCATCCTCGGGCGCAATCAAACGCAATCAAACGCAATCCGCCGCCATCACCTGCGCCAGCCCGAGCGGCACAAAGGTTGCGAGCTGCCCGAGCCTCTCCGAGGTGACCTCGAGTCCCTCGATGAAGAGGAGGAAGAGGATGCCAAAGTCGCCGAGCTCGACGGCGGCGCCTGTGGAGGTGAACACGTCCAGGCAGTGCGGCCCGAGCAGCGCGCCGAAGAGCAGATACGTGAGAATCGGCGTCACCTTGAGCACTCGTGCAAGCGGCGCCGCGACCGAGGCACAGCCGAGGAAGACGAGCATATCGTGGCCAATCGAGTCCATGACCGCCTTCTCGATGGTCGAAGTGGCGGAGATGGCATTGCGCGAGAGGCCCTCCACGCCACCCTCGGTCACGTCCTCGAGCACGGTGATCACGTCGCGGTCTAGTATGGAGAGCCCGCTAAGCTCGTTCTGACGCAGGGCGCTGCCCGCGTCGAGCGCCCTGGTGAGCGTCTCGCTCATCGAATTAGCGTTGGCCTGCACGGCCCCGAGCTTGGCAGCTGCGGAGTCTCCCACGGCGGCGATTCCTTCCAAAAGGACTCCAAACGGACCCCAAGGGTCTGGCCCACCCACCGCGAGGAGCTGCGTAGGCAGGGTGGCAGCCACGTGCTCCATCGGCAGCAGCGCCTTCGGACGCCGTCCACGCTCGCAGCAGCGTGGGCGCACAGCGCACGGTAGCGTGGGCGGCGACCACGCCGCCAGCGCGGGCAGAATCAGCGCGACACCCGCCATTGTGGCCTTCGGGCGCGGCCGAAATGCCGGGGAGATTCTGTGTTACCTGGTAGAGAGGGACGCGCTCAGAAATTTTCTCACATGGATCTTCAAGTTTGCGAGCTCGGTCGGAGATGTGTGCGCCCATACGCTTCCATCAGCAGTTAAAAACGTATTATTAACTCACATAAACATCAATTATCTCAAAGGTAGAGTCATTACACCTCCTCAACTTACTTACGGTACATCTTAACACAAATTTTATAGCTTTCAAAAAGGACTGACTTTGCCTAGGCCGATGATCCTGCCGGCGGCGAGCCGGGGGGGAGACTGAGGCATTTGGAGAGTTCGGCATAGCTCCCATAGCATGACCCGCCGCCTTACTACATGTAGTACATAGCTTGTGAGACCGGTATACCGTAAACCGTAAACCGTATCGCGTTGGTTTCTTTCTCGCAGGAAAGAGTGACTACTTGAGTAGTGGTGAGTAACCTTAGACGTCGCACGCGGAGTGCGCAAAGGGTGTTCTAGACAGACAACCCCCGACTCACGCCTGAAAAAACACGCGCTTGCGGGAA
>PJAB01001653.1:0-13032 GCA_002887195.1 Chrysochromulina parva
TCCGCGCCCTCCTCCCCCTCGTCCCCCTGGACCCGATCCCCCCGACTCGCGCCGTACCGGGCGCGCCGCTGAGCGTGACCCGCGACACGCGCAAGGGAAGGGACGCGCGCGCCGCTCCGGTTCCCCGGCCCCAGCGCTTGAGAAGCCGACGGTCGGCGCGCACCCGCATGGACCTTCAGGATCCAGCCACATGTGCGGCGCTCGCGCCCATCCTGAGCCCTGCGGCGGCCCTGCGGCTCGAGCGCGGCCAAGGGCTCGCGCCCGCCGATCTGCTCGCGGCGCAGCGCGCGCTGCACGCGCTCTCGCCTGCCGACAAGCGGGCGCTCGCGCGGCGCATGGAAGACATGGCGAGCCCAGAGGCCGCGGTGATCGTGAGCGCGGCGGCCTTCATCGAGCCAGCCGACTTTGTGACGCTCGTGACGCTCGTAGTCCCCGCGGCCTCGGGACATCCCGCAATGGTTCCCGCCTCGATCACCACGGATCAGCTCGCGGCAGCCCACCGTGCTTTGCGCTCCGTGCCCGTGCCCACGCGCGCGGTGCTCACCTCGCAGCTGCCCGGGCCGGCGGCGACGCTTGTGAGCCTGGCGGCCGACCTCGACACCTCCGAGTTCATCGAGGCCGCCCGGCCCATGCTCAATCTCCCCATGCGCGCCTCCTCCACGTCGTCCGCCTTGTCCTCGGAGTATGCGATCGGTGGGGCGGCCCCAGTCGGCGGCGCCAGCGCGGCCACGCAGAGCGCGGCGGAGCGCGGTGTGCAGAGCGCGCTCTCTTCGAGCTGGATACTCCTGGGCGCACAGGCACGCCTCCAGCTCGAGTTGCTCCAACGCGCCCTCATTGGCGCGCCGCGCCTCGACGTGCGCGCCTTTGGCCTGGGTGCGTCTGCATGCACGGTCGTGCTCGCGCTGGTGAGCATCGCCTATTTCGGGATCAGCGTGCACCCGGGGCGCGCGCTGCTCGCTGCGGTGGCGCTCGTGGGCAGCGCCGTCCTCTTCGTCCTCGACGCCGACGGCGCCGTCGGCTCCGTAGCCAGCGCAACCATCCTCGCACGCGTGCCTGGCCTGCGGACCGCGCGTGGTCGATCGCTCGCCGCGCTGGGCACGGCGCTGGCGGCGCTTCTCGCTGGGGGAGTGCTCGCGATCGGTGGGGCGCTGCTGCTCTTGCCCGCGCTCTTCGGTGCCCTCGCTCATCAGCTTGCGGCGCCGCGCCTCGCCGAACTCCTCGAGCAACTCCCCACAGGCGCTGCCGCGAGCGCTCGGTTCGCGGCGGCGAGCGGCGGTGCGGGCGTGCTGCACGGCGGTCCGTCCCTCGAGAAGCTCGGGCGGCGCCGACGGCTGGGACGGCCCCTAACAGACAGCGGCGGCGGCTTGGGCGGCTTGGGCGGCTTCGGGGAGGAGGCGGAGCTGGAGGTGGAGGAGGAGTGGGAGTGGGAGGGGGAGCCACTCTTCAGCGCGGGCGCACCTCTGCTGCAGCATGGGGCGCTCGTCTCTCTGTGTCCGACTGGAGGGTACCAGGTGACCGAGCTCTCTTTTGGTCTGTGGCTCGATGCGGCCGCACAGGAGCGTCGCGACGCCGCCGCCGCCGCCTCAGGCATCGTCGACCCCGCGGTCGCGTGGGCGGCAGCGACGCGAGATCGGAGGCCAGGGGCGATGAAGGAATGGGCGCGACAGACGCACGCGCGCAACCCGGCGGGCTTAGCGTTGCTGGTGGCGGCCGTCGCGCTTGTGCTCGGGTACACGTGCGCTCTGGTCATTGATGTGCTGCACACTGAGCTCGCGCGCAGCGTAGCGTCCGTTATGCTCTTGGCGGGCCTCGGGCTCCCGCTGCTCCTCCTTGAGCTCGCGGCTGTCCCTGAGGCGACCGCACGCAACGAGGGCTACGCCGACAACGGCCCGTCTCTACGCTCGATCGCGCAGCTGTACGCGGCTCCTCTGCTGCGCGCAGTGCCCGACGCCGCGCTCGTCGCCGTGCGCGCGCTCAGCGCCGTCGTGGGCGCCGCCGCGCTCGCGCAGCTCGTGCCGCCCGAGCCGCACGGGCTCGTGGTGGGCACGTTCCGGCTGCTCTACAACGTGTGCATCCTCGCCGTGCTGCTCGCCGCCGCGTACGCCGCTCTGCGTGCCGGGATGGAGAGGATGTCGGCCGGCCTGCCGGCGAGCCCACCAGCCTTGCTCATGTGAGAAAAGGACAAGCTGAAGTGGTTGTGCGGGCTCGCGGTCCGGTGAGATCTCGGAACGGGACGGGGATCGATCGACCTTCAAGCGAGCGCCTCGCTGTTCATCCCCCGACTTCAGAGTGAGTGCAGCCTGCATCGAGAAGGTGAAATAGTCAGAGGACGCGCGCGCTCTAAAGTACAGCACTATAACACCTCTGACCGCCCACAGTTCCGGGCTTGAGCTAAGGTGTGAACCGGTGCCGGACTGTGAAGCGACGCTGTACCCCCATGCTCTCGCTAACCTTTTCCGCTCTTGCGCTCTCCGTGGAGCACCGGCTCGACCATACCAAGCTGGGCATTCACGACAACGGCGACGGCATCGTCCACCTCACGCTGCCCGGCGTCGCCACGTCGCCGTGGATCGGCGAAGATGGCGAGCCCGCCCTACCAGTGCAGCGTACTTCCTACGCGCTCGCCGTCAAGGAAGGCAGCGCGGCGCTGCGCATCACGAACGCCGTGTACGAAGAGGTCGCGCTCGGCGCCCGCCAGATTCTCGCCCCCGTGCAGCACTCGTTCCGCTGCGGGGGTCCGACGAACGCGACACACGTGCCGATGAAGATGGGCGCCTACGCGACCCACGTGTTCAACATGTCGGCGCCGGCGGCGACGCTCTCGGCGCCCGCGGTGCTCCGAGACATTGCCTATCAGGTGCTCACCGTTATGCCTGTCCAGTATGACCATGCGCGGCGCACGCTGCGCGTGCTCACGTCGGCGACGATCGAGCTGACGGGTGTGGCGGAGGCGGGCATGAACGTCATGCCGGTGCGTGTAACGCGCTCGTTCGCGGAGCTGTACCGCGCCTCGTTCGCCAACTCGGACGCCCTCGTCCTCGACGCGAGCGCGCCCGAGACGGCGCTCCTCATCCACGACGAGAACCTCGCCCAGGAGGCGGCCACGATGAAGGCGCACAAGGAGCAGGTGCAGGGCGTGCCAACGACGCTGGTGCCCGCGAGCCAGGTCGGCAAGACGGCGACCCAATTCAAGGCGTACATCGAGAGCCAGTTCAAGGCGACCAAGATGGCGCACGTGCTCCTCCTCGGCTCGATCGAGGCCATCCCGTCGCCCATCGGCCTCCAGTCGAAGGCCTCGTGTGACAACTGCTACGCGTTCATCACGCAGGACTACGCCATCGACTTCTTCGTGTCACGCATCACGGGCGACGCGGCGGCGGCGCAGGTGGACAAGATCCAGCACTACGAGACCACGCCGGGCGTGAAGAGCTTCGTCGGGGATGCGTGGGGCATCGCGTCCGACCAGACGGATGCGCCAAAGCCGACGCCTGCCCACCCCACCGACTGCACTCGTGTGACCAAGTACAAGGAGACGCTGCTCGGCTGGCACTACAAGGCAGACACGGTCGAGTGCGACCCGTACGCGACGACCAAGCAAGGGCTGCAGGATCTCATCGATGCCTTCGATGCGGGCAAGTCGCTCGTCAACTACCTTGGCCACGGCGCCGGCCACTACTGGGTCATGACCCACTTTGACATTGATGATGCGCACAATCTAACCAATCGTTACACGAACCCGATCATCCTCGACGGCAGCTGCAACTGCGGCGACTTCGGGCACACGACGTCGCCGTTCCACACCGGCGAGAAGAAGTGCTTGGCCGAGGCGCTCATGGAGGGCAACCCGAACGTGCCGGGCTCGGGTGCGATCGCCATGTTTTCGTCGGCGCCCACCGCACAATGGGTGCCGCCGGCCGACATGGAGACGGGTGCGCTCGCGGCCCTCACGGGCGGCAAAGTGACCAGGGTCGGCCCTCTCATGTATGCGGGCATCCAGTACATGCTCACGCAGTGGCCCAACCAGGATGGAGACTACACCATCGAAGGGTACAACCTCTTCGGCGACTCGCTCATGTCCCTCAAGAACCTGCCGGTCAACGCGACAGGGGCGTAAAATGAGCTGTATTTTATGCGTGCTGCAGCGGAGCGGAGCAGACGTGCTCAATTGGACGTGCTTTCTAGCTTTAGATTTTCATTACCCTTCACGCCAGTGGTCGCGCGTTCAATGCGCGCGTTTGGTATTGACGTTCACACTTTCTTCGGTCGCAGCTCTGTGTGAAACGGCTGTGAGCCGGAGCGTGCTCACAGAGAAGGACCAACTCTTCTCAGTTGAAAAGGTCGTGCCCGCTTCTGAACACGTGGCTTCCATCAAATGAGGTGTCGCGAGGTTGCGCTGCTCGCGCTGCTCGCGATCGGCACGCCGGCCAGCGCGGCCGTGCCGGCGGCGACGGAGGAGCAGGCCCAGGCATGGCAGGCGGCACAGGCCGCGGCGGAGGCGGCCGCCGCGTCATCCTCGCTCATGCCGCCGCTCGACGTAAGCGAGTGGTACACGGTCACGATTGCGGACACCACGGTGGGCTACATGAACACGCAGGTGTCTGTGACTGAGACGTCCGTGAAAAACATGGAGCTGATGGACGTGCAGGTGAGCCGCGGCACCGACACATCGCGCATGGCTTTCGAGACCGTCTTCGAGGAGGCGCTGCTGACCGAGCCCGCGCCTGCGGACGTGCCTGCCGGGATGGAGCTGAGCGGCGGCGTGGCGGTGATGTCTTACGACCAGCGGTTCGCCAACTCGGAGGTGAAGATGCACGCCAAGATGATCGAGGGCGGCATCACGCTCACCTCGTACAACGGCGAGAAGGAGCACGTGACCGATCTGGAGTTGCCCGAGGAGCCGTGGCGTGGCCGGATGCGCGCCCGCCTCGAGTTCACGCGGCGGTGCCGTGCGGGTGAGCGCGAGATCGTGATCCAGACGATGCGGCCCGAGCTCGGCCCGCGGATCGTCAATCTCACCTCTACCTTCGTCGGTATGGGCCAAGTTTGGGATGGCGAGGAGAAGGTCGAGAGTTCTCTCTGGACCGTACAAATCTCGGATGTGCCCGTCAACATGAGCGAGGCGTATCCGGTGCATGGGCCGCTGCGCTGCTACCGGATGCTCCAGATGGGGCTCGACATGCCCTTTGGCCACCTGCTCGCAGCGCTCTCGAGCAAGGAAGACGCGCTGCAGGCGGCGGTCGACGATCCGACTCGCAAGCTGCCCGAGCTCGTGTACGCGATGTTTGCGCCGCTCTCGCGCCAGATCACCGACGTGTACGACGCGCGCATGGTGAAGCTCCGGGTGCGCATCAAGGAGGACAAGCAGGCGAAGCTCGAGCTCCCTTCCGCTGGCTATCAGAAGGTCGTCGACGCGGGCAATAACCAACTGCTCGTCACGATCGACTTGCAGGCGCCGCGCCGTGCCACCTCAGCCGAGCTCACCAATGCCGAGTTCCGCAAGCCTTCGGCGATGGTCGACTCGAGTGACGAGGTGGTGGTGGAGCTCGCGCACCGGGTCGATGCGCAGCTGGCCGCCCAGGGCCACAAGCTGCCCAGCATCACTGAGGAGCCGTTCAAGCTCACGGCCGAAGCGGAGCGAGAGCTTGCTTTTGCCCTTCGGGATCTGGTGCACAACCACATCTCCTCCAAGCACCTGTCGACTGCCTACGCGTCGGCGAGTGAGACAGCGCGCACGGGCTCGGGCGACTGCACCGAACATGCCGTCCTCCTGGCCGCCGTGCTCAAGGCGCGTCACATCCCCGCGCGCGTGTGCCACGGCCTCGTGTACGTGGAAGACGGGGGCTCCGCCATCTCGGGTGAGGCGACCGTCGGCGCGGACGGTCAGGTGAGCCGAGGCAGCTCGGACAAGCCCGGGCAGTTTGGATGGCACATGTGGACCCAAGGCCTCGTGGACGGGCGCTGGCTGGACTTGGACGCGACTCTCCATGTGCCCTACTCCGTCGGCCACGTGCTGGTGGGTACCTCGTCGATGAGTGATAAGGAGGCCCATAACAACCACATGCAGATGGCGGCGCTCATCGGCAACATCGAGATGGACCTGCTCGAGGTTTCCCACAAGTGGAGGTAGGGCGCGCCCGCAACAGCGCGTGGCACAGAAGCATGCACACATATGGACATGTACACACGGGCCGTCTCGCGCACGTGGGGGCGGCGGCGGCCACACGCTGCATGTTCACCATGGAGCCGGCGCGCAGGGGCAGGGGGCACGCGGCACGCGATGACGACGGCGCTGCACTCTCGACCGTACCAGTGTGGCTGTGGCGCTGTGCATGACTCACTGAACAAGGATGTCACGGCGCGCGCTTGGGTGTGCAGTGCCGGGCTTTGGAGATGGCATGAGCTCTAAATTACGCGACCTAACACCTTTGAGCCCGAGAATTCACCGCCAGTTCACAGCCAATGTTTAGAGTTCACACCGCCACTAAACCGCCTAAAAGTGCACGACGGTGATCGTCTTGGACGTCGAGCGGGTCGAGCTCGCCGGCCTGTGCGCAATTGTGGCGGAAACATGTCTGGGCTGCCCATTGTTTTCTGGGCTGCATTGTCCCTCGTGCAGCCTGCCCCTTCGCCGGCGGCGCTCGAGCGGCAGATCGTCCGATGCGGGCAGATGAACAACATTCGGGACGCGCTCTTCCTGCTCGACCAGCTCCGGGCGATCGGACCGCCGAGTGCGAAGGCAGTTAATAGCGTAGCTGCAGCATGCGCACGTGCGGGCCAGTACGACCGGACATTCTCGCTGCTCAAGGAGCTGAGCGAGCGCGGTGCTTGGGATTCGTTTTCATACACCACTGCGATCACCGCCCATGGCAAGTGCCGGCAGTGGGCCAAGGCGCTCGCGCTGCTGCGCACGATCAAGGAGCCGAATGAGTTCGTGTTCGGCGCGGCGATCGGCGCGTGCGCGGCGGCGGGCCGCTGGGCGGAGGCGATCGCGCTGCTGGACGACATGGAGGCGCGTGGCATCCCGAGCAATGCGCGCTGCTACAACGGCGCGCTCTCCGCGTGCGACCGCGCCGACCAGCCCGAGGTAGCCCTCCGGCTCTTTGAGAAGATGCGTACGGGAGAGGACGAGCGGATCCGGCCGACGACGATCTCGTACACGAGCGCGATCTCGGCGTGTGCGCGCCGGCCCTCGTATGCCGATCGCTCGCCCGCGCTCCTCGCGCAGATGCGCCGCGATGGCCTACGACCGAATGCGGTCACCTTTGGCGCCACGGCGCAAGCGTACGCGACCCTCGGCCATTGGGAAGCGGCCCTGCGGCTTTTGGCGGATATGGAGGCGGAGGGCGTCGCGCCCAACATCGTGGTGCTCTCGAACATCGTCAACGCGTGCGCCGAGGCGGCTGCATGGAAGCCCGCCCTCGCCCTCACCCACGGCATGAGTAGTCGGTATGGCGTCACGCCCGACGTCGCGTGTGTCAACGCCGCCATCAAGGCATGCGCCCGCGCGCAGGAGCCCGCGGCGGCGCTCGAGCTGCTTGACGGGCTGGGGAAGCGCGCGAACGTGCGCTCGTACGGCACCGCGCTCGCCGCGCTCGCGAGCTGCGTGCCTCCGCGGTGGGAGGAGGCTCTCAGCCTGCTCACGCGCATGCGATCCGTCGGCCTCGCGCCGTCGCTCGAGTGTCACACGGCGGCGTTGGCGGCGTGCGGCGCGGCGCGCGAGATGCGCGAGGTGATTGCGATCTGGCAGGGGCTGCCACTGATTGCCATCTGATTGCCATCTGATTGCCATCTGATTGCCATCTGATTGCAACTGATTGCAACTGATTGCCACTGATTGCCACTGATTGCCATCAGGTGATTGCGATCTGGCAGGGGCTGCTCGACGATCCCGAGATGCGAGCTCAAATCGACGGTCTATGTGCGGCCACGGTGCTCGACGCATGCCTCGTGTCGGAGGAATGGAGAGTGGGTCTCAGGATCGCGGGGCAATTGCATGAGGAGCTGGGTGCGCCCGCGACGGCGCCTGCGACGGCTGCGACGGCTGTCATGGCTCCCGCTGCTATCGCGTCCGAGATCGCATCCGAGATCGCGTCCGATGGGACGACGCCCGGGACGACGCCCTTGGCGGTCTTGGCAGAGGCGGCGGAGGCGGCGGCGGCGACGACGACGACGCGAGCTCGCGCGGCGCCGAAGCCGGCGACCCTTACAGCGCGCCAGCTCAACGATCAGCTCAACCGCGTGTGCATGCAGCTCGATGCGCTGCGACGGCACGGGACGCTCAAGTCTGACGAGCCGCCCTCGTTCGAGGCAGCGCTCGGCGTGTGTGAGCGCTGGGGCCTTGGCGGCAAGCTGCTGCTCTTGCTCGACAGGATGGCGGAGGACGAGGCGCGCCAGCTCGAGGCGCTGCGCGCACCGATGGCCGTGAGCCTCAACCCCCGCAGGTGGGCGATGAGGGACGCGGTGGCGGCCGACGATCCCTCGGCAAATAAGGGAGGCGGCGCAGATTACGACACAGACGGCCGATGACGCCCTGTATCCGGATACTTGATTGTACTCGGGGCTACTTCCAGGAGCCAGGAACCAGGAGGTGTGAATAACTGAATATTGGTGCAGAGTCTGCAGGGAGTAAGTCGCACCTATCATTCAATTCCCAAACAGGTGTAGGGCTGGGCCTAAAAGATGACCACGACAAAGCGCCGTCATGGGCTCCGAACATACAACATTGAGATCGGCTCCCTCGACCGACGACCCGACCCGGGCCGGGTGGCTGCAAAGCAGCCACTAGGCAAGGAGTGTTGCCTCCCCACCGACGGGCCGGACGATGGACACACTGTCGTGTGCGCAGTGCTCGCTGCACGAAGCGGCCGCCACAAGCGCCATTGCGATGTGCTCCTACCTGGCCCTCTTTCTGCTCTCGCGGCCTCTCACGCGCTGGCTTTTCCCGGCCACGGCGGCGTCGCTCGCTCGTACGCCCGGCCAGCTCGGCTACTGGGACAGCTCTTTCGTGAGCGCCCTGAATGGTTTCGTCAACGTTGCGCTCTGCGTGGTGGCCGTCGTGCACGAGCCCGCGCTCCTCACGAGCACCGATGGCTTCTTCAAGACGCCCGAGACGTGCCGAGTCTCCGTTCTCTTCCTATCGTGGTGCTCCTTCGAGCTCATGCTGCAGCTGCTACACTGGAACCTGGAAGCCTGGAAGACGGGCAAGGTGGAGATTATCGTGCACCACGTCAGCGCCATCGTCGCGTGGGCCCTCTACCTCGAGGGCGGCTACGCCCATCAGCTCAGTCTCGTTGGCGTATTCTGCGAGGCGACCAACCCGTTCATGAACTTTCGTTGGATGCTCTCGAAGCTCGGCCTGAAGAATTCGCGCCTGTACTTCGTCAACGGCCTGCTCTTCTGCTTCTCGTGGCTGCTCGTGCGCATCGCCTTCGCGCTGCCAGCCGCCTCGTGGCTGCTCATCGCCCAGTGGCATAGCTACGTGGGGGTGCTGCCCGTGTGGCGTCTCGCGCTCCTAGTTGGGTTCGTGGGCGTGGGCACGACCCTCAACCTGATGTGGGGATGGAAGATCCTTCACGGCGCGACGCAGGTGCTCAGCGGCTCCGGCACCGCCGCCGACAAGCATGACTGACCATGCATGCACATGAGCTCACATGCCGTGGGAGGCGTCGCCACGACCGTAGCGCCGTCGACAAACATAGGAGCCTCACGTGTGGCAGGGCCGGGGCAAGCACATGGGTACTGCGGTATTCGGTGGCCAATACTGGCCGTGTGTACGCACCTTGGTTTTCGCATGTAGGTGTGCATGAAGAGCCGAAGCATATCCCGTCTGATCAATGATGCGCGAACGTGCGCGCGGTTCTGCACGCAGTGCACACAAGAGCCCGTCTTCCGTTGACGATTTGTTCAGCTGACGAAATGTTCTTTCTTGGAATTTTTGAAGCTTTATTTGAAGAGATAAGTGAAAAAATTGGCTCGGACGCCCATCTGGGGGTTCACCGCCCTTTTCGGCGGGCGCCCTCCCTCCCGAGTTCATACATGGGTCTCGCCGCACTCTCTTAGTTTGGCTGTTTCTATTTACGAGTGGTGTGAAATTTTTTCCTTCCCTCTGTCCTTTTATGGAAAGGAGTGCAGAAATGGAGCATGGTTGGCAAAGCTTGATGATCCCGGCTGTCCCACCGGGGTTTGTACGCAAGAGCACTGCAAAAGCACCAGCGCCAGCGCCTGCGCCAGTGGCGGCACTTCCGCCAGCACTCGAGATGGATGCCACTGCTCTCAGGCCAATTTCAGGTGACGAGCACTTGGTCGTAGCGGGGTCAGACAGCGATGAGGACCAGGAGTTACCCCCCGAGGGCAGCCGCTCGAGACAACGTACGAGATCCTCGCCGCCTCCGCAGGTCGCCGCCTCGAGCGTGGCAGGCCCTGTCCCCTCCCCACACCTCGCTGCCTCCGGCCCCTCCGCCCTCGCTGTGGGCACGCTTGTAAATGTCTACCTGCGCAAGCACAAGGGCTGGTTTGCGGGCCGGGTGGTCGAGGTGTGGAGGCTGATCGATGGAACATCACACCGCGTGCGTTTTAACGACGGCGACCTTCTTTGGATCGACTTTTCATCCGAGCGCTTCGAAGTGCTGGGCGAGGTTGGGGAGACAAGGTCGCTCCCGGCGGTGGCTGATGGCGCGCCGCCAGAGAAGGACGCTGCTGAAGCGGAGGCCTACGCCTCAGTCCGTGTGAGGCAGCCCAAGAAGAGGTACCAGGACGAGGTTTACTTTCATCGGAACTCGTCGCGGCGCACCGGCGCCCATGCTGTCTGCGGGACAGCCAGTAGCAGCAACCCCCGAGCGCATCGCGAGGAGGAGGCGCGGAGTGAGGCGGAGGCCCCTAGCCAGGCGGCTTCCGACGATGACAATGCAGCCGATTTGGAGACGCGGGCAGCCGCAGGGCAGCAGCCGCTCACGGCGGACGAGGCCAGGGCGGCCGCAGCGGCCGAGGGCCTCGAGCTTGTGCCGTCGTCGAGCAATGAGTCGGGCTTCAAGGGCGTGCGCAGCAAAAGGTCTGGATCAAGGTACACGACGGAGACCAAGAAGAATGGCAGGACGCGCTACCTCGGCACCTTCGCGACGCCGGAGGAGGCGGCCTTGTGCTACGCGAGGCATGTTGGGGCGGAGCGAGCGGCGGCGGAGGCGACGGAAGAGCCTCCACCGGCAGCCATGGTGAGACCCTTGGGCGCCACGAGAGGCGGCGGCGCCACGGGCAGCGGCGGCGGCGCCGCCTCCACTGCCGCCGCCGCCTCCACTGCCGCCGCCGCCTGCGCCGCCAAGGGCCCCATGTCGGCTGCAGCGGCCGCGGCGGCCAACATCCTTGCTCTTGCGGCGGCCAGAGGCACAGCCATGGGCGGGGGGCGAGCGGGCCGTGCAGGGCGGGCCGTAGGGCGCGCGGACAACTCCTCTGTGCGCTGGCGCGGAGGCAGCGGGCAAGGAGGTAGCGGCCGCGGCAATCCCGACGGGATGGACGTAGTACACGTAACGCGCCGAGTGTTACCTACCGCGGAGGCGAGAGGCGAAGGACCGCAGCCGCTCACGGCGGACGAGGCCAGGGCAGCCACAGCGGCCGAGGGGCTTGAGCTTGTGCTGTCGTCGCTCAATAGCACGGGCTTCAAATGCGTGACCAAGAGTCATGACAAGTACAAGGTGGAGGTGTGGGAGGATGGCAAGTCTCGCCGCCTCGGCACCTTTGCGACGCCGGAGGAGGCGGCCTTGTGCTACGCGAGGCACATCGGGGCGGAGCGAGCGGCGGCAGAGGTGGCGGAGGCGAGGGACGAAGGGCCACAGCCGCTCACGGCGGACGAGGCCAGGGCGGCCGCGGCGGCTGAGGGGCTCGAGCTCGTGCCGTCGTCGACCAATGAGACGAGCTTCAAAGGCGTGACCAAGAATAAAGCCAAGTACCAGGCGAAGCACAAAGAGAATGGCAAGAAGCACCACCTTGGCACCTTCGCGACGCCGGAGGAGGCGGCCTTGTGCTACGCCAGGCATATCGGGGCGGATCGAGCGGCGGCAGAGGCGGCGAAGGCAAGGGTCGCAGTGAGAGACGATGCGCAGGAGGAGGTGGTGGAGGAGGCGCAGGAGCAGGAGGCAGTGGAGGAGGAGATGGCCGCAGGGCCGCAACCGCTCACGGCAGACGAGGCAAAGGCGGCCGCGGTGGCCGAGGGGCTCGAGCTTGTGCTGTCGTCGCTCAGTAGCACGGGCTTCAAGGGCGTGCGCAAGGATCATGGCAAGTACAGGGTGGAGGTGTGGGAGAATGGCAAGAATCGCTACCTCGGCACCTTCGCGACGCCGGAAGAGGCGGCCTTGTGCTATGCGAGGTGCATCGGGGCTGAGCGAGCGGCGGCAGCGGCGGCGGAGGCGAGGGTCGCTGTGCCGCAGCCGCTGGCGGCAGAGGCGGGCGAGGAGGATGGCGATGCACACGATGAGAACTTCGTGAGCATGGCGCATCACAAGGCAGAGATGGACCAGCTGGAGCACAAGTTCAAGGCCGAGCTTCGAAAGCAAGTTCGAAAGGTGGAGTCGAGATTTAAAGACCAGCTGCAGGCAATCGAGCGTCGCATTGAGCGTCGTATTGAGCTTCGTCTGGGCGCCCGTTCACTCGAAAGAGAGCTCGATGATCAAGTTCAAGACGTCGAGCAGAGCGACGCGGAGGGGGATCAAGGCAAGAGCGACAGCAGTGAGGGGGACAACGAGGAGGAAGTGGTGGAGGAGGAGCGGCCCAGCAGCACCCCCCCAAAGCGACGGCGACTCCCAGCGCCTTCTCAGGGTTGAGGCGTTGATTGAGCCATGGGCATCGGCCAAGCATGACGCTAATGGAATCTTACTGGCGTGCTGGTGTGATGCTGGTTTCTGCTGAGGGATGCATGCATCATAGGGTGGGGGTAGGGTAAAAGTGAGGGCATTTTGGCGTAAGATGGTAAAAGTGTGCAGGGTACAAGATTCGCGTAAAACGGTAAAAGTCCTCGTGCCTCCGCCATCGCCCTCCCCACCGCCG
>PJAB01001654.1:0-13030 GCA_002887195.1 Chrysochromulina parva
CGCCGGTGTGTTAGTCCACCGAGCGACGCGACCGCGGTGACAGCGCCCGTCTGTCCTGTGTTTCGTGTGGTAGTGGCTGGTCGGTACCTTGTGTGTCGATTCAACTGACCCTTTCTCAAACTTCGTGGGTTTGGCGGGAGCACGCGGTGTGCGACTGGTGCTGGTGGGTGGGGGCAGTGTCGGCAGCAATGTCGCTCAGCGAATATGAGCTCAGTCGCGCTGAGCGAATCAAGGCCAACAATGCTTATCTCATGGCGCTCGGGCTGCTTGATGACGCCAAGGCATTAAAGGCGAAGCCAAAGGCCAAGGCTCCGCCCAAGCCCAAACAGGACGTTATTGCATCAACAGGCCCAGCGCGCACCTCCTCGCGCCTCTCTGGTGTGCCAATCGAAGAATCCTCATCTGTCGACGCTGGCACCATTTGGATGCCCGACCCTCCGGAGGAGCGACACCCGTTATGCTGCTGGTGGACCCCCGAAGGCATCATACGTCCGCCTCTGACACCTGAGCAGAAACGCGCTCTCTCAACTGCTCTCAGCGACGAGGAACGCGAAACTCTTGTCGTGGACGACGGTGATGAATGGGTGAACGACGCTCTGTGCTTTTTGCGTGCGTATGGGGGCAAGATGCCCGAGCCGTTCTGCGTGCCCTCGCGCGACAACTTCAAGAAAGTGATCTCCACAGTGGCCGTGCTCGCATCTGGGGAGGGTGTCTCCTGCAACTACAAAACAGGCAAGTTTGACGAAGGCGTGCGGTACACGCCTCGCCATGACCTGGACGCGGCCCTCAAGCGGGCGCTCATCTGGCTCCCTTTAGCAAAGGACAAGTCGAACGGCTGGACTTTCACCCATCCGTTTGAGAAGATGAAGCAATACCAACGCGCGCTCTTCTGGCGACACCTCTTCCCCTTCGTTTGGCCGGATGCACGCCCCACAGCCCACGCGCAGGCGAGCGCCCTGGCAAGAGCACAGAGCGCGAGCGGCGACGAGGCCTCCGTGTGGGCAAATATGAGCGCCGGACAAGTGGAGAGCCGCGCTCTATCCGTTTCCGAGGCCACGACCGCCGCGCCGACGCCTGCCGTGCCCGGAGCCGAGCCGCAGGTGCCGTCGGACGATGAGGATCAGCCCATCTCGAAGCGACAGAGGAGCCAGACCGGCAAACGCGATGCATCCTCTAACGACGAGGATCAGCCCATCTCGAAGCGACAGAAGAGCCAGACCGGCAAACGCGATGCATCCTCTAACGTCGACGTCACCTCCACTTCATGTGCGAGAGGTCCAACGGCTACCCAACCCCCGCAACCCGTTCTGCCCAACCCCCGCGACGTCGCAAGGAGCAGCACGCTCCAGCCGGGCACCCGCGTCAAGGCCCGCTACATGGCGTCCTCCATGGGGCCAGAGAAGGCGGCCCAATGGTACGAGGGCATGGTGACCTCGGTCAATCCGGACGGCACATGCAACATCCGCTACGACGACGATGGCGATGAGGAGGAGGATGTCGAGCCGGAGTACATTCGCTACCTCCGGTGAGGTCTGAGGGTGAGATGGTAGAGGCGAGGCCGCGCGAACCGTACCTATAGGCCGCCGTCCAACCGCTGTTGCCTGCTCCAATGCTCCAAACGTGATCGCCGCCGTGTCATCACCGGCCCGGCCCACACGTTTTGGTTTT
Organism: Chrysochromulina parva; assembly: GCA_002887195.1. NCBI lineage: Eukaryota > Haptophyta > Prymnesiales > Chrysochromulinaceae > Chrysochromulina > Chrysochromulina parva. The sequence goes on from PJAB01001654.1 coordinate 1,669, forward strand.
CACAGGCAGCAATGGTTATAAGTTGAAGCCCCTTTGCGTTCTCGCCCCACTAAACAATTTCATTGTCTGTTCACACCAGAAAAACGGACGGGTTGTACATGTACAAGCCTTCCTACAAGCCGGCGCTGAATGTCGGCCGGTGGCCTCACGCTAGTGCTCGACGCCTCGCTCGTACCGCGTGACGACCGGCCCGATCGTATTTCTGTCCCCCGGGGCGGCAACATGGCCATCCGCCGCATGATGCACAATGCCACTCCGGCTTCAATGGATGGTGCACCCGTGCCGACTATGTGGCTCAATGGCAACGTTGAGTGCAGGCTGCTCTCCCGCAAGCACGCATTTTTGCGTTGCACGCGGCGCAGTGGCCAAATAGTGCTCGTGGTCTACGATGGATCGCCACACGAGCAGACGCGGTCGCTCAATGGGACCACGGTCGATGGCACGCTTGTGCCACTTGGTGGCCATGCGGAGGCGCACGCTGGTTCTGAGATCGTGTTCGGTGCTCCTCAGCTGATGCAACGCGGCGCGCTTTCGGACGAGCACGTGTACAGGTACCACGTGGTGGCAGATGGTGGCGATGCATCCGATGCAGCGACGGCCACAACAGGCGCGGCCTGCTCCACGCCGCCGGTGGCGATCCACGGCTCGGCCGAGCCCGCTATAAGTGATGCATCGAGCCCGAACGCCACACAGCGCGCACCCGTAGCGTCGCTCGCTGCTCGAGCAGAGCCGCAGCCACCGACGCCCGTCGTCGCACGGCCTACCAAGCGGCCTACCAAGCGCCCCCGGGGGCAGGAGGATTCGCGCACGCCGTACCGCGCGGGCCCTCCGGTAGCTCCTCATGGCCCCATGCTCCCTGACGAAACCCGCGCCGCCCTTGGAGCGTGGCTGCTGCCCAGCGCCGCGCCTGCGCTCGGGCGTGTCGAGGGCGGTGCTTCCGCATCGGCACACGTGCGCAACCTCGCCGTTGCATGTGTGGCGGCGGCAGGCGATGAGGACGCGACTGATGACGAGGACGAGGCGGGCGGCAGGGGTGGCAAGCGCGCTGGTCGAGGTGTCGGTGGCGGTGGCGGCGGGGGGGGGAAGGGGGGAGGTGAGGGAGGCCGAGGTGTTGGTGGCGGTGGCGGCGGCGGTGGCCGCGGCGGCAGCGACGGCACCCTACGCCCGAACCACACAGGTCGCTGTGCACTCCTTGCGACCACCCTCTCTCGGCTAGGACACGCGCCCCCCGAGGAGCTGTGCGTGGCCGAATTGGCTCAGCTGCTCAGTGCCTCGAGGGTCGAGGCTGTGCAGCATGCAATGGCGGGGCTTCGGGCGCACATGCACGCGCGCCCGGCCACGCCCTTTGGCGCGAAGCCCGCCGCGCTCCTTTGCGCTGCGCTCGAGTCGTCCAAGGCGCTGCTAACTGACGGTCGGTCGTTCACAGCGCCGATTCACACGGCTTCGACGGCGCGGTTGTGGCTCCTCGGACTACCTCTCCAGATGCTCTGTGCCTTACTCACGCGGCCGCCGCCCTGCCACGCGCCATGCAAGGCAGCCGGCCCCGGCGTGCCGCAAGAGCCCGGCGTCCACGTGCCTGCCGAGCGGCGGGCCCTTCTGCGGGCCGCTCTGGCCTTGTTTGAGATTGGCGTGAGGTCCGAGGACGCGCCGCCGATGACGCGGGCGCTCTTGTCTGCGGCTCGAGGACTTGCTGTGCACATCTTGGCGCACGTGCACGCAAGTACGCTTGCTATCGCGCGCGACGTCGACGGTGCCTCCGCCATCGGGCAGCTGGTGGCGTGGGCGGTGACGCCAGGGGCGCACGCGAGCGCCATGCCCATCTCCACGCCCAACGCACAAACGGTTGGCATATGGGCGCTCGTCACGGCGCTTGAGGAGAGGAGCCAACAGATGAGTATTCCTCGCCGCAGCGGGATGGAGCTGGCGGCGGAGGTGGCACCGGCGGCCGACGCGGTGGCGCAGGCGGCGGCGGAGGCGATGGCGGTGGAGGCGGCGGCGGAGGCGGCGGCGGCGGATACCTTACTTCACGCGCTGCTCATAGCGCTGCTACCGCGGGCCCGCTTCGCACCGCCGCCGAGCACAGAGGCGGGCCGCGCCACTGCGGCTGATAGCCTCGCGTCGCTTGCCATCGGTACGAACGCGCCCCTCGACGGTGCAATGCTGCGCCTGCTCTGGCAACGGCCGAGCGCCGTCATGGGCACTGTGGATGGAGGAGTGGCGCAGCCGCAGCATCCGCCGCCGCCGCCACCGCCGCCGCCGCCGCCGCCGTTGCGGCCGTTGCGGCAGGAGTGGTTCTTAGTTGTGGCGACCTGCTTCGCGGCCACGCGGCGGCTGGTGCGGCTGGGGCTGCTTGGGGACGGCCCGAGTCTCCGAGCCACGTGTGCTGCCCTTGGCGACCTGCAGCGACGGCTCCGAAAGTTTGAGCGGCGGAGCGGTGGCGCGGCGGGCGGCGCGGGTCGAGCAGCGCCGTGTCGAGCAGCGGGCGGCGGCGGTAGCCAGGACGTTGTGAGTCAGCAGGCGAGCCCGCAGGTGAGCCAGCACGTGACACACGGCGAGAGCGACGACCCCCGAGGGGACGCGGGCGCCATCGCGGGCGCGGACGACGAGGACGAGGCGGCATCAGAGGCGTTGCGCGTGGCGGCGAGCGCCCTCTTCACCTTCTATGATGCTGTGCTGGCACCGCGCTGCGTCCAAACCGCTGAGTGCGACCTCCTCGCCTCGCCAGAGAAGGCGAGTGCGCCCGCGCCGGCGGCCCCAGCCGCACGCAAAGCACCAGTCGGAAAGCCAAGCGCGAAGCGGCGGGCGGGTAGTTTGCCGCCTCCCGAAGACGTGGTCGTGCTCTCTGATTAGCATGCTCATTATTTTTCGAAGACACCGGGCCGCACGTCGCGTACAGTCGGTAGTCAGTCAGTCGACCAGAACGCAGCGCAGTGGTACGCAGAACGGTGAACGCGGCGATGCGCCACGCCACGTAGACGTACGGTACTAAACCCTTCTAGAACGCCGCCGACTAATAAACTTGTCCACCTTCTCGACCTCGATGCCGACGATGAAGAATGTGAATGATGCAAGAACCATACCAAGATGGACAAGTTTATACGCAGCAGCCGCCCCGAGGTTCTCGACTCTCTCTCTGCCGGCTGGGACTCATGATTAGCATTTCAACAGGGGCTCAACAGCTGCCCTGCTTGATAACTCGTCAGAACTAATATTGATCGCTCGCGCCTCGCGCAAGGGAGGCATGTAATCTCACAGTACTGTGGTCTTGTGCACACTCACCTTCACCTCACATGTGACTCTCCCACGTCTGTCCTAGCTACACCTCAGGTCGCTCAGCCCAGTCGTGGGATCGAGTTCGAGACGAGCAATTGCGTCACCGTCGGGCGTCACGCGCTTTGACCTATGAGCGAACATCACGCATCTGCCACGCATAAGATGCGCCCAGGTGGCATCTCCAAGTGCTTGACCGCCGTGATGGGCTCAAACGTGCCCCAGTGTACGCACAGAGGGTCAATCGGTCCAGGACGTTGACAAGAAATCGTGCCGATGTCGTGGTCGTGGCGATCAAAGCCTCCAAAGAGCCAGAGGGTGCCACCCACTTCGGCGACTCCAATGGCTGCGGCGGCGCATGGGAGTCGGCCAGAAACTCCTGGCTCCCATTCATCGACATCCGGGTAGTATGCGTAGCACGCATCGGTCACAGCAGTACCAACGTCTTCGCCGTCTTGGGTGACACCACCGTCCGGGGCAAACATTTCGCCTCCAATTGTAACAATTGCTGTCATTTCACCGCTACCCACGACTGCTGCAGCCATGTCATTCATGCCGCGTGGCATGGCACGCACGAGAGTCCACGCATTGGTCTTGGGATCGTACTTCTCGACGCTTGCTTCATCAGGATCATCACCATCGTTCATACCGCCGATGGCGAATAGGCATCCTTGCGCCGCCACAAGGCCAAAGTATCTGCGCGCTACATTCATTGGCGCGACCGGTTGTCAAGTGTCGGTCGTCGGGTCGTATGCCTCAACGTCAGCGATTGCCGGGTTGCCACCTCCAGCCAAGTAGATCTTGCAATCCAGAGCAGCGGCACACGCCCTTGCTTCGCCGTGATAAGTCGTCGGGGGAGAGAGTGTGCGCCATTCATCCTTGGCCTCGTCGTAGCGCAGCATCGCCATTCGTCCTCGGTCTAATAGAAAACGCCCTTCTCGATCCCACGTAAATTTGTCCACAATGGACGCAACCACGTAAATGTTGCCACCAAGAGCGGCCGCTGACACTGCATCGTGATACTCCGGCAGAGGCGCGATTGAAGTCACAGCGCTCGTGACCGGATCAAATCGTTTGCACAGTCGACCGTAGACGGGAGAGTCTTTCGTTCCGTCTTTGCTGCTGAACCCAATCAAGTAGATGAGCTGGCAGCCCTGACGTGGAGAGCTTCGCGCCATCTGGGGAGTCGCATCGTGCTTATCGGCAAGGGCGGACGCCACATCGATCAGCACCATGGGCGACGCCTTCACGAGCGGTTCCGACAGCACGTACTGCAGCTGCTCCCGCGGCATGAACCCGAAGCGCACGGGTGCAAGCAGCTCGGCGAGCTGCCCGTCGGAGGTTGCTCCATGGTGACGCGCCCACTGCAGCACAGCCTCGAACACGATCCGCTCAGACTTAACGCTGAGCTCATCATCGCTTACCAGAGCGAGCAGCCGCTCGCGCGACAGGCCTAGGAAGCTTGGGTTTTCGACCAGCGCCTCAAAGCGCCTGAGGCACATCCGCCGGGCTGCTGTCTCGAGCATGGGCAGTGACAGATCCCAAATGTCGACGCTGTTCGCACACGTTAGACGATGCTGTATGGCAGCGCTCACCGCCTCGAGCAGCGGCGCGATCTCAAGCCGCGACGCAGCCTCAAGCACGCTCTGCAATCGAGTGTCGTCCTTGAGCGTCGCCTTGCCCTTGTAGACAAACTCGAGCGCGACCTCGAAGGCCACCGCGCTGAGATCGGAGATAACGAGCTCACGGGTGCCGCTGTCCGCGAAGTTCTGCTGCTTTAAGTGGACACGCATGAACGGTGACGCAGCTGCGAGCACATTTCGATGTGCAACAAAGGCCTTGTGCTCAACACGGATCACAATGTCGGTGAAGCTGTCATCGTGATCGCAACAAAATGCGACGAACTCGGCCGGGTGAGCAGCACCGCCAGAGAGCTCGACAGTCGTGGGTTCCTCGGCGAGACGCGCGCGCTTAGTAGCAGAAAGCTCGCTCGCCGCCATGGACAAAAACGCGGATTGGTTTCACACAAGCATGCATCGCAAACTTGCCTGTATTTTCCGCTCCGTTTCGTCATCCATCTCGAACACTTTTCTTTGGCGATTTCGGTGCCGCCGACGGGCGTCTTCGCGTCCTGTGGCCAGTCGTGGCTGTCGTGGCGGCAGTGAGAGTTTAGCGAGAGAGTGCGTCGAGAATGCAGACGTGGAGCGACGATCTCGTCCGCATGGCGCACTGGGCGAAGCTAAGGTCGTTTGCTCAGGCGCTCACGGAGATGTACAAAGCCCTGGGACAAGCGTCATCCTTGAAGCCGCCTGAGCCGCCACTCCGAGGCACCAGCATCATGCATTCCCATTCTGAGTACCTAGAGAAGCTACGCAAAGGAGTCAAAGGCAACATGGCTCTGTTAGCCTTTGACGTCCAGGCAAAGGCACGGAGAGCGAGAGGAGAGGCGCAGCAGCTGATGGAAGTGGGTGGTGTTGTGACGTGCGTCGAGGATGTTGCTGATCTTGAGAACGTTGCGTATTGGCAGCAAGGCGATGCGACATTCTCGACTAAGGAGAGAATGGCAGAGCGGCAGGCGCTCAGATACCACCCTCGCGTGCTCGGAGCGCTCCAGATGTACTGGGAAGCAGCCCAGCGCAGCTTGCACTCGGGGGGAGATATGTCTGCCAACGAGCTGCACCAGGAGGGTCATGCCCTGATGCTTCGGTGAGCTCCGCCACCTTGATCTGGCTCCTCTCCTTCCCAGAACATCCCCAGAATGGTGTCCGGTCGGCACAAGACTGAGCCCAACCCCCTTGCTCTCTTAGACGCATCTACCGTGTCATGATCAAGACGTTCGACCCTGAGGAGTGTGTTCACTGCATCGCCGAGGACTGGGCGCGCGACACCAAGGGCATAGGCAAACTCACTTGCAAGGCGTTTTGCGACGCTTTCTTCGAGCTGGCAGGTGAGGCTCATGGTGTCATAATGCCGTGCGATTGCCGTGCCGGCGTGCGAAAGGCTTGCGTCCATCTAGAGTCCATCTAGAGTCCATCTCCATCAATGGTCCGTTCCATCACCTGTGTGCGTGCGCACGTGCAGATACGTGGACAGCTGGCGTTGGTGCATGTGAGTACGAGGCATTCTTGCGGAACCTCTTCGGCTCGGTCACCGTCAAACATGCGGTTAGAGGACCCGACGGGGAGCTGACGATGGTTGCTTTCGTGTGGAAGGACGAGATGGAGTGCGTCTTTGACCAAGCGTACGCCGTCGAGGAGGAGGAAAAGGAGGAGGAAAAGGAGGAGCCTGACGTGACGAAGCCGACGAAGGAGAAAGACTACCGCGTGCGCGTCAAGAAGAATGGCGAGGCGAAGAGCAAGAGGCACAAAGCCGCCTCGGTGATCCAGTCGAAGCACAGACACAGGAAAGCCATGCGTGAGAGACGGAAGCGCGAGAAGGCGGTTGCCACCATCCACAAGCTTGCTGCTTCTGGTGCGCCTGGTACGCGGGGACAGCTGCAGTACTGGGCGCTGCGCAAGGGATTAGCGCCTCGCTCAGCTGAGAAGATCACCTTCGATACGCTTCGTGAGGAGGACAAGCCGGCTGTGGGGAAGCTCCATGGGGGGAACCTACCTGTGGGGCGCCTCCCTGAGGAGAAGCGAGACCAGCATGATGAGGAACGCCATCAGCAGCCCTCCTTCCCACGCACACGTCGCGCTCGGGTGTATGCCTGCCTGACGACGATCCCCCCGCTCAGTGGCTCGTCTCCGATGGTGGAGCTGGCCGATCAGGCAGTGGCTGCTCAACTGCCATTCTCCGAGGCAAGCTTGCGCGTGCAGATGCGCGATGAGGCACGCGACGGTGGCGACCACGTGCTCGTGCTCCGAGGGGCTGCATGCATGGCTCCATGCATGCCTGCATGCCGAGGGGCTACATGCATGGCAAGCTTCGAGCCGTACTTTGCGAACCACACCGCCATGAACCTCAACATCCGCATCGGTATGCATCTCCGCATGTCACCGAGAAAGCGCCATGTCAGTACCCTGTTAACGCCCATGAACATCAACATCGGCCGCAGCATGTCGCCGAGACAGCGGCACGTAAGTGCCGGGTTGTCAACCTGCCAGGAGATTCATCACGGCAGCCCCCGTAACCCCATCCAGGACTCAAGCCCTGCGCTCCAGCTGCCACAATACGAGTCGCTGCCTTCGCCGCGATCCAGGCTGCCGCTGCCGCCGCTGCCACTGCTGCCACTGCTGCTGAGCCATGAGCCGAGCGTCCCAGTGAACCTCAAGTGTCTCGGCTCCAAGCAGCGTCTAATCAACGTTTCAACGCCTACAAGAGCTGTAGAGCACTGGTACAAGTTAAGAGATTAACGTAAGGTATAAGCCTAAGTCTTGAAGCCCGCGCCGGCCGTCTTGAGACGTTCGATATGATATGGATTTGTAACATACCGCCACACGTGCGCCCCGCGACCGGCAACGTCGACACCACCCTCTAACCACCCTCACACGCATATCACACGCACCCGCTATGCGCGACCGGCAATGTCGAGTACGGATAGAAGTACTGTCTACGAGATGCCATTCGTGCGCCGCCCAGCACACCCTCCGCTCACTTGAGCGCCGTCGCGGCCACCTCGCCCGCATTCTTGGAGCAGCCCTCACGGCGCTGTACGCGCTCGAGCACCGCCTTGGCCTGTTGCTGCAGCGGCGATGGTAACTTGCGCCAGCACTGGAGCATCTTGCAGAGTGACGCAGCCAGGTTGCCGTTGGTGGCGTCCACGGCGCAGATGATCTCCCCCACGAGCTCGAGCACGTCACTCGTGAAGAGGACCGACGGCGCCTGGAGCTGGAGACAGCCCACCACAGCGCGAACCTTGTTAGGGTTGGTCAGCGAGAACGCCTCGTGCTGCATGAGCATGCGCAGCCGCGACGCAGCTCCGGGGAGCGAGCTCACCGCCTGCACCGTGAACCACGTGTCCATGACGTCGCGGTTCCCCTTCCATTTCTTCTCAAAGTCATCGAGGACACGCTGTCGCACAGCCTCGCACGGCATCGAGGCAATAATGCCCAGGGCTGCGGAGGCATCCGTCATGTTGGTTGCCTCTTGATAGTGGCTGGCCACAGCCTCAAGGGCGCCCTCGATGGCCGCAGCATAGCTGAGCAGAGTCGCCGCGAGCGCGCGGCGCCCCTCTTGGATGGGCGTGAGTGCATACGGATCGGACGGCGGCACGCGCGCCTTGCGATACGCAGGTAGCAGCTCGTTTGCGCGCGAGGCCGCGAGCTGCAGGCGCAGGGCTGCAATGGCCGTGTGCACGGCATGCGCGTCGTACACACTCATCTCGTTCAGCAGCTCCACCTCGGTGGGCAGCGTGAGCATTTTGGCGTGTAAGTGCTGCTCGCCCGCGGCCGCGAACGTGTCGGCCGCATCGAAGAGACTCCCCCATGCCGCCAAGTAGGCCGCGTCAAAGCTGGGCGTCGGCACGCTCACACGCTCTGCGAGGGGCACTTTGGCAAGCTCTTCGGCCGCCGAGACGAGAACCTTGGTCGCAAAGCGCGATGCTGCCTCGTATCGGTTGAAGCCGTCACTGTCGTGTGCCATGAGGATGGCGAGGTCGGTGCTGTCCTGAGCGGTGTACACGAGCTTCACAGGCGCCGACCATCCTCGGAGGACCGAAAGGGTGATCCGCTGGTCGGCTGCGGGCAGCGCCGCCTCCACCTTCGCGCCGGCCGTCTCGGCAGGAGAAGGGGCTGGCGAGCCCAGCTCCAGAACGAACGTTTGCATCGGCTGGGTCAGCTGGAGCACAAGTGTGTTCACAAACGGCTCCGCGGTGCCCTTATGCCGGAGCTGGAGCTCTGTTGCCTGGGAGGTGTCCGCGCCGGTGCTCACGAGAACGCCCACCGCCACCGGCAGCAGCAGAGGCAGCTTGTCGGGCTGCCCAGGCGTGGGCTCTGTTGCCTGTGACAGAGTCAGCTCGTAGTCGCCGGAGGCGCTGTTCCGGCCCGCGGCGACCACCGTCAATGTCGGTGTGCCAGCTTGCGAATACCACCTCCCAAACTCTGCCGTACGAATCGCGTCCGAATCGTTCGCGTCGGCCATCGCCGCGCGGAAGTCATCGCATGTGACCGCCTGCCCGCCGTCACGCTCGAAGGCGAGGCACTTAGGTGGCACTCAAGGGGCATTCAACGGGGCACACAAGGGGCACTCAGACGGCACTCCGATGGCGCTCAAGGGGTACTCGACAACATGACCAGCAGAGCCTCTCGCATGGGCACACCTGCCCGTCGTGGCGCTCAAAATAGAGGTCCATCCCATTACGAAAGCCATCACGTCCCACCAGGGTCTCATACAGCCGGATCACTTCACTTCCCTTGCGGTACACGGTCTTGGTGTAAAAGTTGTCCATCTTGACGTACGATTCCGGTCGAATGGGGTGCGCCATCGGGCCTCCGTCCTCGGGGAATTGCTGCTCGCGCATCATGCGCACATCGTTGATGCGCTTCACAGTGGCATCGGACGCGTCTGAGGTGAACCGAATGTCTCGAAACACGGTCAGTCCCTCTTTGAGCGTGAGCTGGAACCAGTCGCGACACGTTACGCGGTTTCCCGTCCCTGTGGGGGCGGCGCGCCACAGGCGAAAGCATACGAAGGGGTGGCGGCAGTCCTCAGCAGCCCTCAGCAGCAGTCCTCAGCAGGGCGGCGAGCAGCGGCTCAGGTTAGCAGGCGATTCTCACAGTTGTGAAAGTACTCGTGGGCGATGATGCCCTGGATGCTGCGCAGTGTGGCGTCGGTTGCGGTGGAAGGCATGCCAAGTACGTACCTGCGAGGGGGAGTTGGAGTCCGTCTTCAGAGGGCTGTTGGATATGCTGTCGAAGGCCATCGGGGCTAGGGACCGAAGGTCATTGCTGGTCCAGGCGCACTTCGAATTGAAGACGTTGAGGCCCTTGTTCTCCATGGCGCCCATATTGAAATCCGCCACCGCGACGATGTTGAACACGTCCAGATCATACTCTCGTCCAAACTGCTCCTCATCCCAGCGCATAGCCTTCTGGATGCATGCCATTCCAAACTCGAGCTGGTCGACGCACTCGGGTTCAGTGTAGATGTTCAGGGTGACCTCTCGTTTGGCCCACGCAGTGGTGAACTGGCCGCTCAACACGCCCAGCCGCCCAGCGACCAGCGCAAACAAGTACGACGGCTTCGGGAAAGGGTCGTGGTACTCAGCAAAGTGCCTGCCGTTGGGGAGCGCGCCTGCGCCTGTCCGATTCCCGTTCGAGAGCAGCACCGGGCACGAGCCAGCGTCCGCCTCGATACGCACCGTGTACACCGAGAGCACATCGGGCCGATCGAGGTGCGGCGTCATGCGTCGGTAGCCCTCGGCCTCCATCTGCGTGCAGAAGATGCCCGAGCTCTTGAACAGACCTTGCAGCTGTTTGTTCGCCTCCGGGTCGATTGCTACCACCGTGTGCAGCGTGAAGACGTCGCTCCCGTTGCCGACGAGGGCGGCGCGCTGGATAGTGAGCGTCTCAGCCTCGGCGTCGTACACGTAGTCGCGGCCCGGCGAGAGGATCGACTTTACCTTGCCCTGATGGCTGACCGCCACCTCGAGTACGTCCATATCCTCAGCGTGCAGCACGAGCTCGCTCTCGGGGACAGATGGGTTGTAGTAGCACCCCAGCGCGGTCTCGATGATCGACACCGCCTTTCCGCGCTCAGTGGAGGCGTTCGGCTCGTCTAGCTTTGCGACGAGACGCACTGATTCGATGTTGATCGGAGGCGTAGTGTAATCCACGCGCCGGATCTCCTTGAGCGCCTTGGTCTTCTTCCCGGGCGTGCTTGCTACACTCGCGGGCGTCGGTGCTCCTTTACGGCGCCGATACAGGTAGACGGCGACGGCGACGGCGCCAGCGGCTGCGGCACTCGTGAAAAGCGCACGGCCGATCATCCCCGCGGGTCTGCAGGCTTGTTTTCCTCGCACTGGACACGTCCTTGCTGCTGCTGTGAAACACACACAACGCGCGCGCTCACCGGACCCCCAAGCACGGGGGCCGCTATCGCAATGGACGGAGGCGTGGCCGACACAGCCTGCTATTACACAGGCCGTTAATCG
>PJAB01001655.1:0-13017 GCA_002887195.1 Chrysochromulina parva
CGCGGCCCCATCGTCCCCGGCTACGTCCGACCCGAAGGCGTCTAGCATCTCGTCGAGCTCGGAGAGCATCTCATCCTCGGTGAATGGCTCCCTTCCCAGCTCGCTGCCGTCGCTCTCGCTTCGCGCGTCCTCGTCCTTGGCTCCTCGCTTACCACCGCGCGAGCTGCTCCGGTGCGACCGGTGTGACCTGAGCGACGACCGGTGTGACCTGAGCGACGACCGGTGGCTGCGGAGCGAGCTCGCTCCAGAGAGATTGCTCCGCCAGGTGCTTAGCTCACCCTCTGACTCGGTGCGAAGCATGCGCCGCAGCGGATCGATGGTGGTCCGACCACCGTCCGTGTCGCCGACGAGCGAACCCTGCAGCCCAGCGCCCACCATCTCACTGGCTGATGCTTTAGCGGACTGGCGCGCTTGCAAGACAGACTCACGCAGCTGCTCATCGAACTGCGCGGCACTCGTGTCTGCCATCAAAGAGCGCGCCTTCGAGCCGCGCACGTACTCGGCCAACCCGAGATGGCCTTGTGCCCTTGCAAGCTCGACTGCGCTGTCTGCATTGGCCACGACCCAGTCTTCTGGGGCACTCAAGCGAAGGTACTCCACGTCGCCGTCTCTGACGGCGCGCCAGCACCGAGCCTGCACGGCCCTGTGGGCCATCGGCCAGCGACGCTCAAAGAAGACGATAGTTCCAGAGTCGGACACCGCCGTCGCAGCGCCCCTGTGAGAAAGGGGTCGGCGTTGGCCGGCACCGCGTGAGAATTTTTGCTGGTAAGCGCCCGAGGCGCTAAGTTCATAAGTACAAGTATTTGGGGAAGTTTCGCTCGGGACCTAGAGCTCTCTAAGAATCAAGAAGCTTGTGTGTGCGTGCCACCACGGTAGCCACGGCGACCGGCGTCGATATCGCTACCCCGCGGTCGTGTGCGTGTTTGAAAAGGCAAATAAAGCGCTACGAAGCGGCGTAAAAAGCGCTGTTTCGATCGATTTAGGTGTGCTGGCGATCCGTTTCGACCTAGAACACACGCGAACCCAAAGATAAGCTCGGCCCAAAGATAAGCTCGGATCTGCTCCCTGCTCTGCGGTGTTTCCGGCGATGCGGCCCGAGGCCGGCGTTTGTGCCCGATTTTAAGCCCGACGTTGGATATTCATCGTAATCGTAAAGCCTTTTGTACGTGCTTGATTACTTCTTTACTGCCTTCGCGGGATGCGCCGCAAGTGTAGTGCCCCGCGTCACTCCTCGACCTCGGGCTCGAAGGGCGCGAAGCATCGCTTGAATTCCGACGCACCTCGCGCCTCGAGCTCGACGGTGCTCGCCCGCTCGCCAGGTGCAGGCTGGGGCATGCACTTCTTCCAGTCGGCGCGATCTGGGTTGCCGAGCAGTGCGGCGACGACCTCACGACCAAACTGGAGCGGGTGCCGTCGCGGATTGGTGCGGTGCAGGTGCAGGAGCGTCTCGCCCGATGGCAGCGTGGCTGCGAAGAAGGGCTCGGGCCCACCTGGCATGCGCGAGACAAGCGTCTCACTGGGTGCGAGCATCTCAAAGTGCAAACCGAGCCGCCGGCCGTGCGCCTCGAAAGCGGCGCGTACACCGCCTGCCAGCTGCGCGGGGAGCGGCACTGCTTGGACGTGCATGTGCTCAAAGGTGCCGCTGGCCATGTAGCGCTCGAAGAGAAGGAGCGCAAAGCCGCGGGCCAGGAAGCACTTGCGCAGCGCCGCCACGTACCGCTGCAGCTCGGCCGCCTCGCTGTCGCTCAGCAGCAGCGAGCAGGGCTTGTGCGCGATGGGGAGGAGCAGTGCGTGCATGGGTAGCAATGGCCCCTTGGCCACCGACGCGTAAACCTCCTCGCCAACCGACACGACTAGGTGGGTCTCGAACTGGGCCGAGGCCATGCAGAACCAGCACGTGTCGGCCACCCACGACCGCTGCTCCTTGGCGAACTCGGGGCGCTTGCGCTTTGTGCCACCGCCCGCATCTGCCGCCAGCGCACCGTCGCCAGCGCCCCCACCACCTCCACCGACTCCACCACCGCCGCCGGCCACGGCGGCCGCGTTGGGCGGGACCGGGTGCGCGCACTGCGCGGCATCCTCGCCTGTGGATGCGCGCAAAGCGTACGGGTATGGCGAATCAGTCGTACCTTCGGGGGCGACGGCCAGCTGCTCGGCTGCCATTGTCGCCATCGGCGCCAGAGCAAGCGCATGCAGCCACTTCTTCTTCTTGGGATCGGCGTTGACGGCTGCGAGGCAAACAAGCCGGCACACCGAGCCGCTTCCCTGACGGTAGGGCGCACGTGCGAAGAATGTGTCCTCCGTGCCGCAAAAGTGGTAGCGCGGCTGCACACAGCAGGCCATTTCGGCCACTTGCTCGGAGCCGACCTCGGGTAGCTCGCGCTCTGGGAGCACGTCGGCGGGCACGCCGTCAGCCGGCAACTTGCGGAAGAAGCCACGCGGCCAGTCGCAGGTGAGTAGCACGTCGCAGCCCAGGTACGTGGCATGACTTGTACGCCGGCGCAGTTCGGCCACGGCATCAGTGAGCTGCGTGCCGCCTGCTCGGCCATCGGTGAAGCCAACGCGCAGGCCGTGCAACGTGATGATACCCGTGCCAGCGAGGCAGTACAGATCTGGGCAGAGCTCGAGCTTGCCGTCCGGATCGGCAGGCGGCGCGTCGGCGGGTGGCGGGCCGAGCAGGTACGTAGGCAGGGGCACCTTGCGCTCACCCGACTTGAAAGGCTCGAGCAGTTCCGCAGCCGAGGCCTCTCCAAAAAAGTCGCCAACACAAAGCATGCAATCGAACGGGCCCTTGGAGCTGTGCACCGCAGCGGCGCGCAAGAAAAGCTGATCGAGCGAGCCCTTGACGTCACCAGCCACCAGGAGCTTGGAGGTCATGCTTTCCCGTGAGCACGTCGGCGCGTGCTCGTTTTTCTTGAGAAAGAACTTTTGTTGTTTTTCAGAGAGTCGTGGTGACCTTCACCACGTGGTGACCTTCACCACGACCAGTCCTCCACAAGTTTCTCAAATTGCATCGTCCCGATGCCGTCAACCCCTCGGCTGACGCCCGAACAGTTGAACACGGCCGGATTCGTGCTGTTTTTCGGCCTATGTCAGGCTACATATGTGTTCGTCCTCAGGAAGCCCGAGCCAATGCACGAGCCCGGGCCCGACAAGACTATAGTTATCCTTGACGGAAGTGGCATCTCCGCAGGCAAAGAGACGTCGCTGGACCAATTGATGCAAAATCCGGCGGCCGTAGTGACCTTTGACTCCTATGGCAATCGCAAATCTCCTCCGTCTTCTTCGCCCCAACCATCTACAAAACCTTTGAAGCCGCCGCAGACATCCCCGCAGCCACCGTCGCTGCCGCCTCCGCCTCAGCCATCGCCTCTGCCTCCACAACAGCCTACACCTTCACTTCAGCCGCCGACGCAGGAGCAGCCGCCACCACCGCTCCAGTTGCCTCCGTCACAGCCATCGCCGCACTTGCCACAGCCGTCGCCACAGTCGTTGACACCACAGCCACCACAGCCGTCACTGCTGCAGCCGTCACCACAACCTTTGACGCCGCCACGAAAACATCAGGAGGCGACCCTGCTGAATTCGGTTGACGAAGGAGAGCCAATGCCCGAGACCGACGATCGCCGAGCGGGTTGTCGCAGACCCGCATACGTGTGGGCGCAGAATCACACGCACGTCTTCGTCACCGTGAGTCTCAGTAGAGCCGAGCGTGAGGCTGCTCCGAAGGTCGACTGTGGCCAACGGCAACTGAAAGTCCACGCCAGTCGAGAGAGCGGCGCCGACTGCGTTGAGATCACTCTGGAGCTCTTTCGCCCAATCGAAACGGCCCGCTGCCAGTCACAGCGCACAAACCGGGGACTGCTGCTCCGGGCGCCCAAGCAGGGTCCAGGCCATTGGCGGCGGTTACTCCTGAGGGACGTGTACGACGCCAAGCAGAGCGTCGACTGGAGTCGCTTCTCGCATCCTGACGCGACGCGTGCCGAGAAGCAGGAGCGCCGCGAAGCCGACTTTGCGGCGCTCGATGCGGTGCGAATGCGCGAGATGGCGCGGCTGCGGCCCCGCTTCGACGCGATGCTTCGAGACTTCGCTGCGGCGCAGGAGCGCAGCGAGGTTCTCGACCCTCAGAGGCAGCACGAGATGCTCGTGCTCGGGGAGGCTATCTTGAAGCACTTCCACGAGGAGCGATCCGAGCGCGCTGCGCTGCGTGGGGATGCGCCACTGCCCGCAGGCGTCGACGAGTTGGACCTCGAACGCTCCGTGCTCAAGCTTCGTGAGCTTGACCGCAAAGGCCAGTTGGATCACGACCGCAATACAGAAAGCTGGAAGGAGTGGCGAAGGAGGCGAGCAGGGAGGACTCCAGGCGAAAAGAGAAAGGCCATCTGAGGTGAGAGAAAGTGGTGAAGAAGACGTAGAGACACTAGACGAGACTAGTTAGACCTAAGTTAGACCGACAAGATAGTCACGAGAAGTAGATACCATGTACAGCGCGCGCGCCGCACCGCCGAACGGTACGGTCGGCGACGGTCCGCGTACGCGCGCGGTACGGGACTTTCCGCGTCCGTTTCTCCTTCTTAAGACCGTCCCGTGGGCCCTGACCCGATCGGGCTGGTCGGTGGGGGGCGAGCCGGCATACATTCGCTTTCGACATTCGCTTGAGGCCTTCTTGAGGCCGTTCCCCCCGGCCCCGCGCCCCGGCTAGCGGCTTGAAGTTGAACGGAGAACGCGGTCGTAGCCGGGAAGCCGGGTCGTACGTCGACCCGGCGGCCGCGGTGCCGGTGGGTAACTCTTGACACTTGAGAAACATTACTACACATCAAAAACTTCGCTTGCTCTAGTGCCCTCGAAGCAGTGCGCGTGCAGTGGATGTGGACCGTCCCGAGGAGCTCGCCCCTCTCGACGGCCTCAGTCGTGTGGCAAGGGCGAAGGCCGAAGCGGCGAACGCGGAGTTCATCTCACGGGCGGTGGGGCGGGGCACACGGCAGGCGGCAGCTGTGCGCTGCAGCGGCCCGCGTCCGCTCCCTACTACTCCGACAATTCAACACTCGGCATCGTCCGTTCTTACTTGGAGAGCAGCCCCTCATCGTCAAGCATGGGCGCGCGTTCCTGGTTGGTGCGGAGAAGGTAGTTCTGGTCGGAAGCGAGCGATGCATGCAGCTCGTTCAGCTTGCCCGCAAGGCGGATGGCCCCTTGCAACGCGCTTTCCATGAGCACTGCCGACGCGTGCGAGACGTACCGCTCTGGCCGTTCGAGAAAGTGCACCATACCTTTTGCCTCGTCGATGCTCGCGTGGATCTCATCGGCCAAAATCATCTCGCGGATCTGACGCGCCGCCGCCGCCTCGCTTTCAAGCCCGGCGATCGAGGCGATTTGGGTGAGAGAGAGGGTGAGGTACGTCTCGGTGAGTTGTTTGATGGAGCGCCGCATCCGCGCGGGCATGCACTGCCTGGCGAGCCCCAGGTTCCGGTCGGCCTCAAAAGCCGCCGTGTGCTTCTGCAAGCTCTCGCGCAGCTTCGCGCCGTCGCCCGTGGCGAAGGCGTCCGCAAACTCGCTGTACGCCGCGAGGCTCTTGATCGGCCGCGCGATCGCGGGCGATACGTACTTGGGCAGCCGCGGTAGCTCGCCTGTCTCGATCAGCGAGCAAAGCAGGCACTTTTTATACGCCTCGAGCATGATCGCGTTCAACACGTGCGTCGGCGCGGAGACGCACAGCGCGAAGCTCTCGAGGGCGGCCTTGTAGCGCTTGAGCCCCGTGTAGATCATGCCAGCGTAGTAGTGGAAGAGGAGCAGGTCGCGTGGCGTCACAAGCGTAGCGTCGCGGTCCACCTGCAGCAGCTCCTGCGCGAGTAGCGGCAGCGCTGCGGAGTACGTCTTTGCGAGAAGGCACGCCTTGAGGCACTCCGCATGCAGTGGCGTGAAGTGGCTCGTCGTCGGTTGCAGGGCGAGCGCGGCAGCGTGCAATGGCCGCACGGCCGAGAGCGGCGCACGAGCCGTTAAGCACGCCGCGCTGAACTTTGTGCACACGGCGACGAACTGTGACGGCACCATCTGAACTTGCACCGGGTCGCAACCGAGCAGGAGCCTGCGACACTGCGCGATGAAGATCTGCACGGCCGCCACATTACTCAGTGGCACAGCTGAACCCTTGACATTGAGGATGAAGACGAGGCCGAGCGTGTGCAGGTGCGGCGTGAGCACCTGCGCCGCTTCGTCGAGTTGTGGCATGTGCTGGATGAGCACCTCCTCGTGCGTCTGCAGGTTCTTGAGCAGGCTTTTGAGCTCAGCCTGTGAAGCCTCCGTCGCTTGGATGCACGCGACCAGATCGGTGAGCGCAGACAGAGACATGGCCAGGCGTCGCGACAGCGCCCGCGCGCTCGGCGATTCGCAAGAGCGCCCTCCTGATGACCTTCCTCATCAAATCGCCGCGCCGAAGGCCGCTGCCCATGTCTCTGTCCGCAAGCGATCCCTCAAATGAGGCCTCGGCGGCTTCGACCACGGCGCAGACGGGGCTGCTCTCGTGCGTCGTGCACCCGATCGTGCTCCTCTCAGTTGTCGATCACTACAACCGCGTCGCCAAGGACACAAAAAAGCGTGTTGTCGGCATGCTGCTCGGCACCGTGTCGAAGGGCGTCGTCGACATTACGAACTGTTACGCCGTGCCCTTTGAGGAGGACGACAAGGACCTCAACATCTGGTACCTCGACCATTCGTACCACGAGCAAATGTTTAGCATGTTCAAGAAGGTCAACGCGAGCGAGAAACTGGTCGGCTGGTGTGCAAGAGCCCGTTCGCCTGGGCCCGGGGCCGCGCACGCACTCCAACACGCCCGCGCACCCGCACGCCCGCGCACCCGCACGCCCGCGCTGCCCCGCACGCGCCAACGCCAGGACCCGCGTTCATCACCCGCTCGTGCGCACCACCTCGGCTAGGTACTCAACTGGACCCAAGATCAAGCCGGGCGACCTGCAGATCGACCAACTGGTGCGCCGGTATACGTCCAACCCTGTCATGGTGATCATCGACGTGAAGCCTAAGGACTTGGGCATCCCGACGGAGGCGTACCACGCAGTCGAGGAGATCCGCGAGGGGCAGCAGCAGAGTTGGACCTTCAAGCACGTGCCCTCGTCCATCGGTGCCCTAGAGTCGGAGGAGGTGGGTGTCGAACACCTGCTGCGTGACGTGCGCGACACGACCATCTCGACGCTCGCCAACCAGGTGGCCCAAAAGCTCGGCGCGCTCAAGGGACTCGCCGCACGCCTCTCAGAGGTCGACGGCTACCTGCAGAATGTGCTCTCGGGCCGGCTGCCCGTGAATCACAAGATCATCTACGCGCTGCAGGACATTTTCAACTTGCTGCCCAACCTCAACGTTGAGGAGCTCGTGCAAGCTTTTGCGGTCAAGACGAACGACATGATGCTCGCCATCTACCTCGCCTCCGTCATCCGCGCCGTCGTCGCACTGCACAACCTGATTGACAACCGCATTGTCAACAAGGAGAAGGAGCGCGCGAGCGACGAGGTGGCCGCTAACAAGGACAAGGAGGGCGCGGCGAAGAAGGACGAGGGCAAGGAGAACAAGGAGCAGGGCAAGGGCGCTGCCCATAAGTGAAAGGAGCGATAAGTATCCCGCCCACGCTGTAAAGCAACCGATGTGTCAGGGACTGAGGGTCGGTGAGTCTCTGTGACTCTCCAGGACGCGCGGTCTGTGTATGGATTCTTAGCCAGAGCATTAAGACAGTGAAGCAGAGAAGTATAGCCAGAGATGCACCTTTCGAGAGAGCTGTGAACGAGTTCGTGACCGCGGCACCGAGACTCCTCTAGTGCGAAGTGACTGCGGTGCTCATGGCTACCGCCACAATCGCCGAGGCGCCGCTCCTGCGGCCCTCGAGCGAGGAGTGGGCCGATCCGATCACGTACATGAAGCGCGTGCAGCCAATTGTTGAACAGTGAGCGGCCTTCGCACCCTTTTCATCACCATGTGTCAGATGGGCATATGCCGCTCACCCCTCGCTCGCCTTGCCTCACACAGGTACGGCATAGCGCGCATCGCGCCGCCACCCGACTGGAACGTGCCGTTTGCCATCAACGCAAGCGCGCTGCGGCTCCGGCCGACGACGCAACGATTGAGCGAGATGCTTGAGCACGATGTCTGCCACGCACGATTCATGACGAGCCTGCGCGAGTACCTTGACAGCATTGGAGCGCCGCTGCGCAAGGCGCCCGTGCTTGCTGGCCGCGAGATCGACCTCTATCAGCTGTACGAGGCGGTCAAAAGCATGGGCGGCTATCATGCGGTGACTCAGGATAAGAGGTGGGCAGATGTAGGCCAAGTGCTGAAGGTGAAGGAGGCGTCGCACGCAGCATACGCGCTGCGCCAAAACTACCAGAAGCTGCTGTTGCAGTTCGAGCTCGCGCAGCGCGCTGGCGCGGACGGCACGGGAGGCGCGGCGTCGCCAATCGGCAGCAGCGTGGGTGGAGGCCCAGGCGGCAGCCTGCCCTTGCCCGAGGTCGCGGCCGTCCTCGCCACCGAGGCCGAAGCCATGGGCGCGGCTACTGCTGCGGACTCCGCCTGGAGCGAGGATGGTGGAGGCGGCGGCCCGGGCAACGGGGGGGCGAGCAGCCTGGGGAGTGCTGGCTGCGCGTCTGGCATGATGCCTGCCTCGTGCGGCTCGCTCGCGCTGCGGCTGCAGGATATCGAGGAACGGATCCCTTGGGGAGCGCTGCGAGCCGCGGAGGGGCAGTGGGATTGGGAAGTGCTGCGCCCAGCGTGGCTGCTGCTGCTGACGGAGGGGCCGCCGCGCGTGCGCACAGTGGCGCAGGCCCTGTGCACTCTCGAGGAGGTGCTTGGCGATAAGGTGCTCGTCGAGGGGTGGGCGAACCGCCTTCGTGCCGCTTGGCATAGCCGGCTGATGGCTGCGGCGACCCCCACGCACCTCGGCGACTGCCTGCTTGAGCTCGAGAGGTCTATCCGATGGGCTGACTTCGACGACCGGTACGAGGAGCTGCGCGGCGTTGAGGGAGTGCCCTCGCATTCAGAGGCGCGCAAGCCGGGTCGCCCTGCGAAGCGCGGTCGCTACAGCGGCGGGACGGGCGGTAAGCAGGCGAAGCGGCCGCGCAAGGGCGGCGGCGATGACGGTGACAAGGAGGCCGAGGGTGCGGAGGAGGACGAGGACGAAGACGAGGACGAAGATGACGACCTGACTGCCGCGGAGTGCGCCGCTGCCGCCGCCGTCGCTTCGAAACCTAAGGTCGGTGCAGCGTCCATGGGCGGCCGCGAGGGCAAGGGCCACTTGACGTCCAAGGGAGGGAGCAGCGGTGGGGGCGGCACCGGTGGTGAGGGCAAGGACAGCCACCTCATGTCCAATGGAGGTGGTCGCGGTGGGGGCGGCACTGGTGGTGACGCCGGTGGCGTCAACGCCGGTGGCGCCCCAGTCAGCGAGGAGGAGGGCGGCGATCCTATGGTCCAGGACGGCGAGGGCGAGGAGGAGGCAGTGGCGGAGGCGCCGCCGCCGCCAACGGAGGCGGAGCAGAAGGAGGCGGCGGAGGCGGAGGCGGCCAAGGAGGCGGCAAAGGAGGCGAAGGAGGCAGAGGAGGCGGAGGAGGCGGAGAAGGCGGAGGAAGCGGAGGAGGCGGAGGAGGCCATGGCGGAGCGGGCAGCGGCGCGACGCACGCGAGGAGGCGCGCTGTCCCACCGGCCGGGCGGCGCCGTCGCAAGCGGCGGCGGCGCGGAGGGCGGCGGAGGGGACGAGGACGAGGGCGAGGATGAGGCGGGCAAACGCGAGGCGGGCAAGCGCGACGGCACGGAGGAGGCAGCCAAGGAGGAGGGTGCCATCTCGTCGCTCTGCACGCTGGATGGCTTCCGTGCGGCCGCCGTCGCGTACAAGGCGACCTTCTTCGCGGGCGAAAAGGGCGCGACTGTCGGCGGCAAGGGCGGCGCCGCTGTCACCTCGCGAGGTGCGGCGAGGCCTCGAGCGGGGGCGGCGCTCCATGCCGCCGAGATAACGGTCGCGCCCTCCCGTGTCGAGGCAGAGTTTTGGTCGCTCGTCTGTCGCTCCGACCGCGGCGGCGGCGGCGCGGCGGCCGTGACGACCGAGCGCCCCGAGCGCCCCGAGCGCGCGCGTGATGAGGGAGGCCATCAACGGTCATCAGGCGCAATCGAGCACTCCGAACGAGCGCGTGATCACGACACTACCCACGCGGCGGTCGCGTACCTCGTCGAGGAGAGGAGCGGCGCCGGCGCCGGCGTCCAGCGTCCGGCGGGCATGTCGGCGGCCTCGGGCTTCGTGTGCGCGAGCGACCCTGGCGCCGAGCTCGAAGGTGCGCACGCTTCCTCGCCCTGGAACCTGCGCAACCTGCCTGGGCTGCCGAGCTGCCTCACCTCCCACCTCCTCGGCAAGGACGCCCCTCCCGCCAAGGCGCTCGCTGAGCCTCTGCTGCGGTTCGCCATGCTCTTCGCGAGCGACGGGTGGCGCACGTCGCGTCATTTTTGGGCGGAGCTCACCTATCTGCACCAGGGCGCGCCCATCTCGTGGCTGGGCGTGGCGGCCGAGGACGCACGGGCCCTCGAGCGCCTCTGCGCGCGCGAGGTGCCAGGAGGCGAGCTGCGACTCACCGAGACCTCCGCGGTGCTCCCCGCGCTGTTGCCGCCCTCGATCCTCCTGGGTGCACAGCTCCACGTGGCACACGCGGTGCAGCAGCCCGGCGAGTTCGTGCTCGCCCTGCCGCGCGCCTATCACGCGACCATCGCCCACGGCTTCGCGTGCTACGAGACCGTTCCATTTGGCAGCGTGGACTGGCTGCCATATGGGGCCGCCGCGGCCGCGCTGCACGCGGCGGCGCGCACAGCGCCGCTCATCGGCTTTGAGACTCTCGTACTGCGTGCCGTTGAGCGCGACTCGTCGGTGAGCGTCGCCGAAGCGCTACTGCCTCAAGTGGAGCGTCTGATCGCTCGCTATGCCGCCAAGCTTGCGGCCCTTCGTGAGCTCGGCCTCGCCGACGCAGCCGACGCAACGGACGTGGCCGACGTGGCCGGCGTCGACGCGGCGTCGCCGCCGGCACCCGCGGCCGGCGACGAGGCCACATCTGCTGCGGAGGTGGTGGCAGCGGGCGAGGCTGCGGTGGTCCGGGCCGCGGCGATGGCGGCGGCGGTGACGAGCAGCGCCCTGGGCGAGGCGCCCGCGTGCTGCGTGTGCGCGCAGCCATGCGCCCTCGCCCTCGTCACCTGCCCGTGCCGCCCCAGCGAGGCGAGGGACACCTTGGCCGTAGTGGCCACCGTGCGCTGTCTCGAGCACGCCCTCGAGCCCGGCGCTGTCTCGGGCGCCCTAGGTGATACGGGCAGCTCGGGGGCGCGCCTGCACGAGAGGCACGCGCGTGCAAGGCTCGTGGCCCTCCGGGCGGTGCTCCACGGTCGACTGGCGCGGCGTACCCTGTGGCTGCGCGAGGCGGCCGAGGCGCTCGAGCGCCCAGCCGGGCAGCCGGCGGCGGCGCTGCCGGCGCTCGAGGCGCTCCTGTGTGGGGCGGAGGCGCTGCAGCTCGACCACCCGACCGCGCGTACGCTACGTTCGGTAGTCGCGCGCGGGCAGGAGTGGGAGGTGAGCGCGCGACTCCACGTGAGCTCGCGCGCCACGCACACGCCCGATGCGCTCCTCTCGCTCCTCGAGCGTGCCGACACGCTGCCGGCCTCGCTGCCCACGCGCCCCGCGCTCGAGGCGGTGCTCGATGCAGCGCGCCGCTGGCAGGTGGCCGCGGATCGGCTCCTTGAGGGCGCTCGGCCGCCACCGGAGCGTCTGTGGAACCCGAGCGCAGCGGCGGGCGAGGCGGCGATCCAAGCGCTGCTCGAGCAGCCCGAGGCGGGACAGCTGCTGCTTCCCCAAGCCGCTGAGCTCGAGCGTGAGCTGCGCCGGCGCGGCTGGCTCAGCCGGTGCGCCGGTACGCTCGCGCCCGCCAGGCATCCCGATCTCGAGGTCGTGAGCTCGGCACTCACCGACGCGCACGAGCTGCAGCTCGAGCACTTGGCCGAGGCGAGCGAGCTACGCTCCCGCTTCAATGCCGCCGCCAAGTGGGCGCAGCGCGCCAACCTCGCGCTACGCCGCCGCTCGACGCTCGTCGCGCTCGAGGCGCTGCGCGCCGAGGCGGCCGAGCTGAGCGTTGGCGTGGAGCAGCTCGCCGAGGTAGACGAGCGCATCCAGCGCGCCTCGGCGTGGGCGGCGCGTGCCAAGGCGGCGCTCAGCATGGGCGCAGCGCAGCTCGATGAGGTGCGATTGAGTGCGACTGAGTGCGATTGAGGTGCGATTGAGGTGCGATTGATTGCGATTGAGTGCGATTGAGGTGCGATTGAGTGCTGCGCAGCTCGATGAGGTGGCGCCCTCCTCGCCGAGCGCCCAGCATGCACGTGCTCACCACGGCGCACCTCTCCCCTTCCCCACAGGTGCGCGCCCTGCTCGCCGAGTCGCTCTCTCTCGAGGTGGCCGTGCCCGAGGAGGAGCCGATCGCTTCCCGGGCCAAGGCCATCGAGTGGTGGCTCAAGCGGGCCTCGAATGCCTTCCTCAAGCGCGGCACCGAGATCGCGCTGCGCGAGCTGCTTGAGCGCGCCGCCGGCCCTCCAGAACAGCGCGAGGCGATCTACGACCTCACCGCCCCAGCGGGCAGCGCCTCGTCCACCGCCTCGTCGGGGCTCGCGTGCCTCTTCTGCACAGGGAATGACAATACCGCCACGCTCAGCCGCTTCATGATCGGCTGCGACAAGTGCGAGCGCTGGTACCACGGCCCGTGCGTGGGCGTGGGCAAGCAGGCGGCCGACTCGCTCGATGACTACCTGTGCCCGCTCTGCACGCAGGCGGCGGGTGTGCCGTACGCCTTCGGGCCGCCGCTGCCGCTGCCGCGGCTCACGCGCCGGCCGAAGCTCAAGTATGTGGCCACGCTGCTCGCCGAGGCCGACGAGATCGGCGTCGAGACGCCAGAGGCTGAGCTCATCCGCGCCATCGTCGCGCGCGCGACCGAGTGGCAGGCGCGCGCGAAC
>PJAB01001656.1:0-13017 GCA_002887195.1 Chrysochromulina parva
AGGCGCAGGAGCTCGTGCGCTTCGTGAGGCGCCCACCCGAGGCGCTCGACTGGGCGCTGTGCCAGCGGCTGCAGGGTGGCGCCGAGGGCCTCGTGCCCGCCTCGTACCTGCGCGGGGCGGATGGCCAGATGGTGGCTGGCTTCACCGCCGAGGATGCGGGCGAGGTGAGCGCGCCCGAGGGGATGAAGGTGTGGCAGGCGGAGCCGACGCCCACGTCGGCCGCCGGCTGGTCCCTCGTCGTGCTCGAGACGGGCGAAAAGGGACTGGTGCCCGAGTCGTACGTCAGCTGGTCGGGTGGGGCGCCTCCCTTTGGCGGTGGCGCCGCTGAGGAGCGCGCGGACTGGGCCGCGTACGGCGGTGAGCTGCTCGAGGAGACCGATCTCGAGGCCGAGATCGAAGCCGCCGGCGGCGGTGGCGGCGGCGGCGGCGGCGACGGCGGCACCGAGTCCGTCTCCGAGTGGCTCGCGTACACGACCGTGCTTGTCGCGAATGCGGATCCGTCTGCGACCCTCGCGGCGGTCGCCCTCGCGGACTTCACCGCCGAGGCGCCCGTCGAGATGTCGATCAAGGCGGGCGAGCGGCTCGCGCTCCTGACGGGCGTCGAGCCGCCGCGTGGCTGGGCGATCGCACTGCGCGTGGGTGCGACGGACGCGACCACTACCAAGGGCCTCGTGCCCGAGACGTATGTGCAACTCACCGCCTTTGAAGCGCTAGTGAGTGCGCCCGTTGCCGCTCTCGGCCTGAGCGAGAACGACGTCGTCATGGTCCAGCCGGATCGCTCGACGCCGGACGCGTGGTGGGTCGAGGCGCGCGAGGGCCGCGGCGCGGGGCTCGTTCCCAAGGGGCAGCTCACGCCACTCACGCACGAAGAGCGAGCGGCGGCTCTCCGGCGCGAGGCCCAGAAGGTGGCAGAGCTCGAGTCCGGCAGGCTGCGCGCGGCGGCGGCCGCGGCGGCGGCGGCCGCGGATGTGGCGGCCAAGGCGGCCGAACGGCGCGAGCAGGCGATGGCGGAGAAGGCGGCTAAGGCCGAGGACCCAGCAGAGCGTGAGCGTCTTGAGAATGAGGCAGCGATCGCGAAGCAGGCGCGCGCGGAGGCGACGCAGGCCAAGGAGACGGCCGAGAAGCTGCGTGAGCAAGGCCGGCTCGCAAGTCTGACGGAGGGGGACGAGGAGTCGAGGGCGCGCCAGGCGGCGAGAGAGGCCGAGGCGGAGGCGCAAGCTCGGGAGCAGGCGGAGGCGGAGGCGGCACTCCAGGTCGAGTGGGAGGCAGAGGAGGACGCACACGCGCGCCACGTGGCCGAACGTGCCTCCGTAGAGAAGGCCGCGGCCGAGAAGGCCTTCCAGTTGGAGCAGGAGCGGCGCGAGGCGGCCGCGACGGCCCAAGCGGCAGAGCAGGCGGCCGCGGCAGAACAGGCGGCCCAGCGCGCGGCGGCGGCGGCGGCGGCGGAGGCGGCGGTGGAGGCGGCGGCGGAGGCGGCGGCGGAGGCGGCGGCGGAGGCGGCGGCGCGTGACGCGGCGGCGCGTGACGCGGCCGAACGCAAGGCTCGCCTCGACGCGATCCCCGACGAGGCCGCCTCGGGCGCCGCCACGGGCGCCGCCTCGGGCACCTCGATCGCCAAGGAGGAGGCGGAGCGCGTGGCCGAGGCTGAGAGGTATTCGGTCACGGCCGAGAGGCACGCCACCGCGGAGGCCGCGGCACAGAGTGCACCAGCCGAGGTGCAGGCCTCCGTGGTGCAGACCTCCGCCGCACCGCCCAAGCCACCAACGGCGCCACCAACGGTGCCGCCCGAGGCACCACCTACGGCGGCATCGGAGGCACCACCGCCCGAGGCATTACCTACGGCGGCGCCACCGACGGCGCCGCCGGAGGCATTACCTACGGCGGCGCTGCCGCAGGCACCATCTACGGCGGCATCGGAGGCACCACCTACGGCGCGGCCGGAGGCACCATATACGGAGGCACCACCTACGGCGCCACCGGAGGCGCCGTCGGAGGCGCAGCCGGAGGCACCACCTACAGCGCCGCCGGAGGCGCCTGCAGAGTCGGCGGCGGACGCGGGCGCACGGCGCAAGGCCGAAATCGAAGAACGCGCGCGTCTGAAGCGCGAGGCGCGGCGCAAGCAAGAGGAGGAGGAGGCGGCGGCGCGTGAGGCCGAGTTCGCGGCGGCGGCCGAGGCCGATCTCGAGCGCGAGCGTCTCGCGAGATTTGACGAATCCGAGGAGCGTCGCGCGCAGCAGGCGCAGCAGGCGAGGTACGAGGCGATGGCCGAGCAGGACGCCTTCGACACCGAGGCGGCGGACAAGAAGGCGCAGCAGGAGCACGAGGAGCGCGAGGCGAGGGAGCGCGCCGCCGAGCAGCGACGTGCCGAAATGGAGCGGCAGCGCGCAGTGGAGGCCGAGGAGCGCCGGCAAGCGCGCGAGAGGGAGCGCCTCGAGCAGGAGGCGCTCGCCGAGCATCGCGCGAGCCTCGAGGCTGCCGAGGCCCGTCGGGCGGAGGAGGCAGCGATGCTCGCGAAGCTCACCACTCCGGCGGCGCCCGCCACGGCGCCCGCCGAGCCGGCCTTTGACTGGGGCGGAGGCGGCGGCGCCTCCAGCAGCACGGCCGCCGCCGCCGAGCCGGCGTTTGACTGGAGCGGCGGCGGCGGGAGCACGGCGCCCAAGGCGTCTGGCGGGGGCGGCGGCGGCGGCGGCACGCCACAATACGGTGCGGCGCCGCTGCTGGCGCAGAGTGCGGCCGTGATTACGAAGCTCATCGAGCCGGCCGAGCCGGGGACGCGCGAGGTGCGCGTCGCGTCGGTGGTGGCGATGCAGCCGGGCGCGACGGTCATCCTCTCGCTCGACCTCGGATCCGAAGAGGAGGCGAGCATCGAGGAGGTCCGACCGGACAAGTTTGGCAAGGGCGGCTCGCTCGTGCTCAGCACGGCGCTCACGTTCTTTCATGTGAGCGGACGGCCGTTGCAGCAGCAGCCCACGGCGGCGCGCGGCTCGGCGGCGCACGTGGCCGCCACGGCGCGTGCGAAGCAGCTGCAGAAGCTCGTGCGCCGCGGCGCTCTGAGGCGCAACCTGCGGAAGATTGCCGCCGAGTCGCGTGCCGTGGCGGCCGAGAAGGCGGCGATGGCTGCGAAGAAGGCGGCGGCGGAGAAGGCGGTCAAGGAGGCGGAGGCGGCGGCGGCGGCGAGGCGTCAGCGTGCGGAAGAGGCCAAGCAGGCAGAGGCGATGGATGCCGAGGCGGTGCAGCGTGCGGCCATGGAGAAGGCCGAAGCGGTGCTCAGGGCCGCGGAAGAGCGGGCCAATCTCAAGGCGGCGGCGGCCATGGATGCGGCGGGGGGCGAGGGCCTGCCGGGGGCACGCCACGCTGCCGCCGCCGCACGTGCCTCGGCGATGCTCGACCCTTGGCAAGCGCCCGCGACGGCGCCTGTGACGGTCGCGGCCGCCGCCGCGCCTCCCTCCGCGCCTCCCGCCCCTGCTGGGGGGGCGGCAGCCAGAGGCAGCGGCACCAAGGGGCTCGCTGGCGCTGGCGGCGCTGGCGGCGCTGGTGGCGGCGCTGGCACCAGCACCAGCACCAGCAAGGGCGGTGCTGGCGGCGCCGGCGGCGGCGGCGGCGGCGGCGGCAGCAGCAGCAGCAAGGGTGCCCCCAAGGGTGCGATGGGAGCCAGCGGCGCACCCTTGGCACCGAGGTCGAAGGGCGCCAAAAGTGGCGCCAAAGGTGGGGGCAGGGGCGGCGCGGCGGCCGCAGTGGCAGAGGCGCGTGCTGCGGAGGTGCGTGCTGCATGCATCGTGAGCGCGCCCGAGCTGCACGCTGACGAACCCCGCGACGCCGAGGAGCCGGATGACGTGGGCGCGGGGTTCGTCAGCGGGGTTCGTCAGCCGGATGAAGAGGGCGATGGTTACGAGATGGACGACTTCGACGGTGAGGAGAACGGTCCCAAGCCACCCTTGCCCAATCTGGTGCCGAAGCCGCCCGCCCCGCTGCCCATTGGCTTCAGTGCGCCGCCGGGCGAGCACGTGGCGGGGTACGACCGGCAGGCGTTGCCGCTGCGAAGCCCTCTCGCCGAGCTGCGTGTGACGAGCCGTCGTTACGATGAGGCCGATGCCGCCGTCGATGACGCGCTCGATCGCGCCGTCGCCGAAGCGCTCGGCGTCCCGCCGGCGCACGCGGCGCCAGCGAAGCCGTCCGGGCGCCCACAGAGTGCCGCTGTCGCTCGCTCGCAGCATGCGCCGTCGAGTGCCAACACGGCGCTGCTCTCGGCAGCGGAGCCCTCGGCGTACGGCGCCGTGTTTGCCGCACAAGGCGCCGCGGCGCATGCATGCGCTCACCACGGCGCCGAGCACGCCCAGGGCGAGCAGCTGCTGATGGCGGCGCATGCATGCGCTCACCACGGCGCCGAGCAGCTGGTACAGGCGACGCCGGCGCCACAGGGCCGTGACCGGCGCGCGCGCCCCGCATCGGCGCACCCGCACGGGCGTGTGGGCAAGGCGCAGCGCGGGGGCGGCCGGCTGAGCAATGCTGACCGTGAGAGAGCCGAGGCGGCGGCCGCGTACCTCGCCCCCCTGGAGGAAGACACGCACCCGCCGTACGCACCTCAGCCCTCTCACTCTCACGCGCCTCAGCCCGCGGCCCGCGCCGTGGTGAGCGCCTCCTCGGCGCGCTCGGGCCAGGGGCTGACGCCCGCCCCTCCGCCGCCGCCTCCGGTGTACGTGCCGCCCGCGTCCTCGGCCACGCCGGACGCGCGCCTCGAGCAGGAGCTGCGTCTGCTCGAGCATGTCTACCGGCCGGACGTCTACGGAGCGCCGCCCGCCGCCCTCCAGCAGGCCGTCGCCGGCCGACACCGGCGCGACGGCGAGCGGCCGCCCGCGCGTGCACAGTCGGCGGGCGTGGCGCGAGAGGGCAGTGGGCGCGACGGCGGCGCGGGCGAGCGCGTCGTTGCGGGCGGCGAGCGCGTCGTTGCGGGCGGCGAGCGTGACGCCGTCTTCACCGAGTTCAGCGAGCTTCTCCCCGGCCCCGCGCGTCGCCGTCGCGCGCGCTCGGCACGGACTAGCAGCGTGCCGCCCGCCCCCGTGGTCGACCTGCGAGACGAGGACGGCGCTGGCGGCGGCGGCGGCGGCGGCGGCGGCGGCGGCATGTCAGGCTACCTGGTCGGCCTGCGTGGGGCGCGTGAGGAGCCCTCGCCATACCTCGCGGGCATGGACTCGCTGCTCGGTGGCTTCCCGGCGCGCTTCACGACGGCGATGAAAGGCGGCGTCGTGCAGCCGGTCAAGATCAAGGATAAGCGCGCCCAACCCGGCACCGGAGATATGATCTTGTATGACCAGCAGTTGCGCATCCTCTCGTCACTCTATGGCACGCCTATCCGCGGCGTCATCGGCGTGCCGCCCGCCACCGACGCGGCCGCGATCGCCTCAGGCGTCGCCAAGTTTGCCAAGCGCCAAGGCGCTCGGGTGGCGGTCGGCTCGGGTGTGGCGGTCGCCAAGGCCGCTCGGTTCGCCAGCCCCGCAGACTTGTAGCAGAGCGAGAGAGACAGAGAGCGATGTGGACAGAGACAGAGAGCACAGACAGAGAGCGCAGACAGAGAGCGCAGACAGAGAGCGCAGACAGAGAGCATCCCATCTGGACGTTGGCATGAGTGTGCCTCGCTTGCGCGGGCAGAGTATAGAGTGGGCGTGAAAGGGACGCTCGGCATGCACGCGCGGCGGGCGAGAGGCCGGCGACGAACAAGGCCGAGGGGGGCTCCTGGCAAATGGATCCAGGCTGCTGATCCGTGGCTCGCCGCTAGCTCGCCACCCGCTCGGGTTGATGTTTGGGCAAGTACAGGATGGTGTACAGCATGCGGCATTAGGGAAAACGTCTTCCAGGAGAAAACGCGGACGTTTCTCCGTGAACGCAACGGCCAACTCGGTGACCTGGGGCCCTGCTGTGATGAGCACTTTTCCGGCCCGACACAAGCGACAGCCGAGAAAGCTCATGGTCATGCCCAACGCATCGCTATGGGATAAGTATCAGAAGCTTCTTCGGGAGCGTCCCTTCACAATGAGCTTGGTGCAGAGCGGCACCATCTCCGCGCTCGGGAACTTGACCGCGCAGCTGTTGTCTGGCGGCGGCGTACGCGCACAGCCAGTGATCGAGCAGACTCTTCTCTCGGTCACGTTCATCGCGCCGATTTGTTCGATGTGGTTTCCTTTGCTCGGCTCGTTCAAACTGCACTGGACACTTGCGACGGCAGTGGATCAATTCCTGTTCAGCCCACTCTTTAACATCGCCATCTTTGTCTTTATTTCGGCCGCCTTCAAGGGCGGCATCACGTTCGTGTCGACCGCGTACCAGGCCGACGCGCAGGTATGCACAACAAAGCTCTTCTTCATGAAGGAGTGCGTGTCGATCAGCCCCGACGACCGGTATGACTTCACGCTATCGTTGCGCCCGAACCGGTTTGCGCCACTCTCCTCGTACGCGCCGGTCTGGAGCACGCAGGCCAATGCGTACTATCTCTGGCTACCCGCCACCGTGGTGCGCGAGGCCTTCGTGCCCCCGCACCTCAAAGGGGTCTTCGTCAACCTCGTCGCCTTCGTCTGGTCGATCATGTTCTCGTTCATCCTGGCCGCGAGTGCGGATGTCGAACGTTAGTGGGGGGAAACGGGAAAGTCTAGTCGCAAGTCGGACCGCGATCTCGTATCACGTGTCTGTTTCCTGGTAGCTGGTTCTTACAACTAGACATGATTATATGACTGCTCCCACAGGTGCAGGCCACAGACAAGTCCCCGAAGATCTCGAGTATGGTTTCTATCCACTCAGAGATATAACGATAACTGTCTTCGGTTCTATTCGCATCGTCAATCGCGGACAGACACGTACAGACCGGCCCAAGTCTCCACGAGATTCTCATGCACATGGGTGGGAAGAGCTGCCTTAAGGCTGCGGGGCCATCGACATGAGGCCACGGCCCCTTCGGAAGCTCGTCGCGTCTGGCGATTGCCACGGCGTCCTGTCGCGTGGCGCCTGAGCGCCAGGATAGAGATGTAGAGGATCCGCGCCGCCAAAGGTATCGAGATGACCACCGAAGCGCCCCGTTCGCGAGCGGAAGCAAGGCGATGGTAACTCGGCCGCATGCGCTGTAATCGAGGCCATCGCCTTGCGTGTATCG
Organism: Chrysochromulina parva; assembly: GCA_002887195.1. Lineage (NCBI taxonomy): Eukaryota > Haptophyta > Prymnesiales > Chrysochromulinaceae > Chrysochromulina > Chrysochromulina parva. Next base: position 7,139 of record PJAB01001656.1, read on the forward strand.
ACTTCGTAGGTGCCTGGTCCAGGCGTCAACTGCGCGCGACGGCAGCGGACAATGGGCACGATGAGTCATTCACCAGCCAGGGCTTCGGACCATTTCGGACCATGCCCTGGGAGCAGATCGTGACTGGAAGGTGCAGGCGCAGCGTACCAGGCGATCAGGTATGCTCGTGCGTGCTCCGCACGGCGGCCCGACGCTGTTCATGCCAAGCGGGCTGCTGCGAACGGGGGCGCTGCTGCTGTTGTTTCGCCGACTGTATCGTGTGAGGAAGGCGATCTCGCGATTCGAAACCTCCGAGGTTGACAGCAGCGGAGAGCCTGGGCGGAACGCGAACCCGGGGCTCTCGCAGCGCTTTGCGGAGCTCTCAAATGGCGCATGCTGCAGCTCTATCCAAGGCGCAGGCGTGGCCGCCACCGGCGCAGGCGTTGGCACCTCCGTCCAGGCATCCAAGGACGATGAGGCGGGCGCGCGCCCTTTTTTGAGCGCCCACAAGCGCTCCTCCTCTTGCTGCCGCCGGATGTCGCTCTCGAAGTCTCGGGTCGACCAATTGCCTCCTAACCTACGCGCTGGAAGACCAAATGTCGCCATACTACCGACACTACCTGCACGAGGAAGCAAAGGCACGAAATCCCCGTTTCTTCTGTTTCAGTCCGCACACGATTCCCGCGACCCAAACACTGATATTGAGCTTGGAGCCCGCTGTGCCGGCTTCCTGCGGGGAAACAAGAGAACGGTCCTTATTGGTGGAGCGCAGCGCGCGGACTTCGCAATGGCCGACGCGTTGGAAGAGCTGGAGAGCCACGCGCTGGGCAAGCGGCCGGCGGCCGCGGCCGCCGCCAGCTCTTCGACGTTCGCATCGGGGCCGGCGAAGAGAGCGCGCGGCCCGTCAGCGGCGCAGCTCCTCGCTGAGGCGGAGCTGGAGCTGGAGCGTTCAAAGGTGGACGTGGACGTCATGGACGCCAATTCGCTCAAGGGCCTGATCTTGCACGTCGAGAAGCAGATCAACCAGAACACGCAGCTGCGCATGAAGTACGCAGACCAGCCCGAACGCTTCATGGACTCGGAGCTCGAGCTCTACCAGGCACTCAAAGGCTTGCATGCGGTCGCGGCCGCACCGGAGCTCTACCCGGTCTTCGTGAAGACGCGGTGCGTGCCGTCTCTCATCGGGCTGCTCGCGCACGAGAACGTGGACATCTCGTCCGACGTACTCGATCTCATGCAGGAGATGACGAGCGCGGAGGATGCGACGCCCGACGACTTGCTCGTGCTTGTGGACGCCCTGCTCGAGCACGAGGCGGCGGCGACGCTCGTCGATCACATGAAGAGGCTGGACGAGGCCAAGGAGGAGGAGGCGGCGGCCGTGCACTCGACGCTCTCCATCTTCGAGTCCGTGCTCGAGGCACGCCCGGATGCCGCCGTCGCGCTCGCGCAGTCCGCGGGCTTGCTCTCGTGGCTGCTGCAGCGCGTGCGCGTGCGTGGGTTCCATGCGATCAAGCTGTACGCGTCCGAGCTGCTCTCGATGCTGCTGCAGCAGAACGCGTCGAACCAGGCTTACCTGGGTGCCACGTGCGACGGCGTCATCGGGCTGCTCACCGCGGTGGCGCAGTATAAGCGCAAGGAGCCACAGGACTTGGAAGAGGCAGAACTGGTCGAGAACCTGTTCAATGCGCTCAGCTCGGCGCTCTCGCTCGAGGCGAACCAGGTGCTCTTCCTGCGTGCCGAGGGTCTCGAGCTCATGCTGCTCACCCTCAAGGAAGCCAAGTACGCCGCGCGCGGCGCATTGCGTGTCCTCGACGCGGCGCTCGTCGCGAATGGCGCGAATGCGGAGCGCTTTGCAGACCTGCGCGGGTTCAAGACTCTCTTCCCGCTGCTGGGCGGCGCGCCGCCGCCACCACCCTCGTTTGCCAAGGGGCGAGGCGAGCGCGAGGCGGCGCAGCGCGCACACGACGCGCACGTCGTCGGCATCCTCGGCACGTTGTTCTACCAACTCGAAGGGGAACATCGGCAACGGCTGCTCGGTAAGTTTGCGGAGGAGGGCGGCGCGAAGATTGAGACGCTGCTCGCGATGCGAGGAGCGTACGAGACGCATGTAGGGGCCGCCGAGGCGGCGGCGGCGAGGGCGGTGGCCGCCGACGTCGACGATGGCGACGACGACGATGACGACGATGAGCGACCTTCTGCTGAGGACCGTCTCTACCTTGCGAGACTGGACGCAGGCTTGACGACGCTGCAGCTCATCGACACCCTCCTCGGCTTCCTCGTCACCTCCCGCGCCAAGCCGCTGCGCGTGGGCGTGCTGCAGGGGCTGTACGTGCAGGTACGCGCGCACCTTCTGATGGCCTCTGATTGCCTCTGATGATCTCTGATTACCTCTGATTAACTCTGATTGCTTCTGATGGCCTCTGAGTGCTTCTGATGGCCTCTGATTACCTCTGATTACCTCTGATTACCTCTGATTAACTCTGAGTGCTTCTGATGGCCTCTGATTACCTCTGATTACCTCTGATTAACTCTGAGTGCTTCTGATGGCCTCTGAGCGCCTCTGAGTGCCTCTGAGTGCCTCTGAGTACCTCTGGTGGACCTCTGATTGCCTCTGGTAGCCTCTGATGGCCTCTGATGGTCTCTGCTGTGCGCGCAGGGCCGCTCGCTGCACGACGTCGCGCTCAACCTGGAAGAGTACACGCGCCTCGGCCTCAGTGACGCCGCCAGCCGTACCGATAGCAAGCGTGATGCGCACCTGGCCAAGCTGAATGAAGGCGTCCGAGCGCTCCTCCTCAAGTATCAGCCAGCGGACGCAGGCACGACGAGAAGCGAGCCTTTCGAAGCCCTCGAGGGCGTCACGCAGACGCGGGGGTTGGTGGGCTCGTACGAGCAGACTGTCGACTGACTGTCGACTGACTGGCTTACGCGTCTGCCGTGCTGATGGCGTGCTTGATGGCTAGAGCCTACACGAGATTGCAGCGAGATCCGGGGAGCGGAGTCTCGACTCGCCGCAGGGGGTGCGAGCCGTGGATACCGATGGACTCAACATGGACACAGGTTCGATAAGGTTCGAAACGCATGCGTGCTGCCCCGCCCGGCGTCAACCTTCGTCCTCGTTTGACGTTTGAGGCTTTGAGCGGGTACGGCGGATCCGCGCGTTGGTTCCACCGCGGCCGAGGCGTCCCGAGACGTTTTGGAGAGGACACACAGTCGAGCAGCGGAGCGTCGGGGCTCGGGGGCCGGCCGCGCGGCCCGGGTCGGGGATCGTCACGCTCGGTCCCTCGACCTCGTCGAATCGCGCTGGCGCTGCCCGCGGTTTGGCGGCGCGCGCGCGTCTATTTGAAAATGATATTAGGGATCCATCGACGTCACACGTCTATTAAACTGAACACTGCGCGCACACTGGGCCGTTCCTCTTCGCACATCGGGACCCCGCCTCCGCGGCGCGCGGTCGGCGGAGCACCACGAAACGCACTACGGCGCACGGCCCGCGCGCAGCAACCAGCATCCTCAAGTTGCTGAGTGATCCACACATGGGTCGCCGTTCATAATCGACTATAAAAGCGGTCTCCGTGGCGCACGCCTCGTCCGGGATCTCTCTGGCGCCACGCTTTGGCTAGGATGACAGTTGGTGTGTAGGGTGTGGCGTGCGGGGCGTTCTCTCGAGCGTGTCCCCAGACGCAATTTATGGCGGCGCGGCTTCGATCTCGAGTCGATCTCGCGCACTGATCACGCGAGCGGCACGCCCAGGCCCTTGATGCCGCCGAGCACATTCCGAACTAGGCGACCATGCCCAGGTCCTTGAGACGGCCCTTGATCAAAGGCGGCGCTGGAGGGGCGTACGACCACAACGTGTCGTACAAACTCGTGGTGTAATAGCTCGCCGTGGCGAGAGCGTCGGACGCTGCGGTGGACGCCGCGTCCATCGCCGCCTTCTTGAGCTCGGCCTGCAGCAGCGTCGAGGGCGACGGCTTATGGATAGCCGCCTCGATGAAGGGCCACATCGCGTTCACCGTCGTCGGCGGCGGCACTGCCAACGCGGCAAGAGAGGGGAGCGGTGCATACGCGCAAAGCCTCAGCAGCGGCAGGAGCAGGCGGGACAGGCGTCTGAGGAGCTCCACTCGGCGCATGAGTTCGAGCGCTGCAGCTCCGCTCACTCTCGTACGGCTCAATGAAGACCGCAGCGCACAGCAGAGGCCATAGGTCTTTGAGCTCCTCGACGTTCTGGCGGGTGGCCAGCAGGCGCAGCGACACCACAAAGCGGGGCAGATCCTTCTTCATCTCGGCGATGCACTGGGCTTGGCGGCGAGCGAGCCCGAAGGTGAGCGCGTGCTCGAGCGAGGTCTCCGTCACTGGCACGCTCGCAATCAGGTGGTCCTCGCACAGGGTTTTCAACGCATCAACCTCGTACTCATGGGCCCATCGGCAGAGCGTGAAGAAGGTGGCCTCGTCGGTGAGCGCCGCAAACCTGAGGCTCGCTGGCAGCAGCGCCTGCTGGAAGAGGTTGAACTCATCGGCCTTCTTGCCCGGCAGGGAAATTTTCGTGTGCAGCGAGCCCTGGTCGTCTGTGAGTATGTCACGGAACACGGGCGAGGCGAGGACGAGGATGAGCGCGTGCGCCTGAACGACCTGACCGTCATCAAACTTGACCTCGAGATCCTTCGGCACGTTGAGGATCTTTTTCGCCGCCGGTGTCTTCAGCCCGGTCTCGGCCATTGGATTGACCTTCGCGGCGGCGCTTTCGGCGGCAGCCCTTGGCTGTTTCTGCTGCGGGGCGAATCCTGGGCGCCTAAAACGACGCGAAATGGCGACATGAGGCGAAGGTCGACTAATTAGCTTGCTTGCTTGCGCCAACAGAAATCACAGACCGGCCCACACAAGTGACACAGTCTTGTATATGCAATTGCGGGGCCGAGACTGGAACCCGATCCATTCGTCACGTGACACTCGCCCATGCACTCGCCGCCGCGCTTCAGTGGCCGCCCATGTGCGCGCCACCCACGAGCGAGACGGTCGCGCTGCTCGAGCCGCTCGCGTGATGCTGCAGCCGCTTTGGTAGCGTCGCCGCGTGAATGGGCACTTCCTTGACATGGTTGTACGGGTCATATTGGCCGATGCTGCTGGTGGCGCGCTCACTCCAGCCCGGAGTGCTGTAGTTGCTCAAGGGGGGGGGTGGGTACGAGAGCAGCGACGATGACGCGTAGCGCGAGTCGTGATTGATCGGGCGTCGCGTGCTCACTGCATTCGCTAGACGCTCCTCCGCTTCAGCTATCATACGCTTGGGCGGGAGGTAGGCTTCTCCCTGTGTGCTCACGAGCCGGTCCTTGTTGGGCACGCAGTTCCAGTCGGTGGGCGTCTCGACGGGCAGCACCGCAACGAGCTCGGTGCTCGGCGTCACGCTGTTGATCGCGTCACGCACCTGCCGGCCGTACGTCATGCCGACGCAGTGCCTGATCTTTGTCACGTGCCCTGTGTACCCGACCGGGTACGGCTGCTCCATGAGCCGCGTCATGCGCTCTACGTCGCGCGCTTTACGATTGCGGTCAAAGGTGCGGAAGGGCAAGCCATCGCCAAAGCTGGTCGTGAAAGGGTCCTTCTCGCGCGCCTCCACGAAAGCTGGGTACTCGTTTGATCGGTAATGCGCAAAGGGGTGGCGCGCTGCGACCTTGTCCCATGCGTTGATCTGCTCCTTAACCTGCATGAGCAGGTCCGATTTCATACCGAGCAGCTGGCCTTGGGCGAACATGGTGGCCGGCAGGACGAGCGCACCCGAGCGCTCCAAAGGGAGGGTGGAACAGTCTGCTGAACAGGACTCAAAAGTTGATTCACAGGATCGGTTACACTTCCTAGCGCAGGCGATAGGCCCGAGCCGTGTCTTGAGTCTTGACCGTCTTCACTCT
>PJAB01001657.1:0-13011 GCA_002887195.1 Chrysochromulina parva
TCGTCAAAGTCGGCAGGGCGTTCGTACTGGGACGCACCCGCCTCGTTCCAGTAGTAGGTTGTGCCGCTTGCGTCCTTGGCCGTGTTCCAGCCCATGGTGTGTCCGAGGCGAGCTTGGTTTGGCGCTTTCCGTAGGGAAGATGCACGTCGCCGCCGCGAGAAGATCCGAAGCCACGTGTCATCGAGGAGAAGTCACGCTTCGTGGACCCACCTCATGTGCATGAGGTCCGTGAACCCCTCGAGAGGTTTGGGGTCCGTGAACCCTTGAATCGAAATCTCCAAAAAAGAGACCGTCCGGACTTCGCGCGCTCCACCCACAGGGACTCTCCAGGGACGTGCGCACTGCTTTACTCACAAGGGCGGAACGCAAAGCAATAGCAGACCTTCCTGAGCCAAAAGCAGGACCACAACCAGCAACGTCTGGAATGGGATGGTCGCTGCGCAACTTTCTCAAGTGCAATAACACCGAAAGCATGATTAACGCACTCGTGGCTCATCAACCCAGAATCGAAGGCCTCGCTGGCCTTCTTGCCATTATCAGCCTGACGTGCCCATCCCCGACTGAGCAGATGCTGCAACTGCGCTCTCAATCGAGTGGCGTGTTTGGCACACTCCCCGGTGTGTTGTCAGGCGGTCAGCCTGCGACGGTGAGCTTGCCACGGGCATGTGGCTCACTCCTCAACTTCACCGGCTGGTTGCGCGACGACGGCCGCCGTGAGAGCAAGGTGGCATGTGGACCGGCCACAAGAGCGCTGCGCGCACCGTGCTCTGTCATCTCGGTGGGGAGCAATGGCGAAGCAGGCTTCGAGGAGGGTGTACACGCCATCGCGCCGCATTGCACGATCGATGTCTGGGACGGCACACTGGGACCCAGAAGACGAGCACGGGTTCCCAAATATGCCAACCTCAAGCTCATTGAACGCAACTTCGATCACCAGAGCTATCAGGAGTACGCAAGTCAGCGATCGAGCATCTCATTGCTCAAGATGGATTGCGAAGGCTGCGAGATGATGTCGCTGCCCAGATTCATCGAGACCATTTGCACTGATCAGGTGATTTTGGAGGTCCATGCAGACCCAATCTTTTGGTCACATCCGGTCGCTAAGGACAGGGCCGATTTGCGCTCACATCAGTTTGATGGGCTTGCAGCCTTCTTCGCACGGCTTGACAAGCACTACTCACCATTTTTCGGCGAGTACAATCCGAGCTGCCCGATGTTTCGCTGCTTTGAGGTCTCTTTTGTGCGCCGGGTTCCGTGTGGGCTGTGACCGGGATCACGAACGCTCTTCTCACGTGGATCGTGATCGATCGCCCCGCATATGTCTTTCTATACCAATCATCCGAGGTTCCGAGCAGTGATGATTGATGACAAGAGCGATGACGAAAGAAACAGGTAAATTCCCAACACAAGCCAAAAACGCTACCTATGGATACATCAATCTACCTTGCGATTCCAGGGTTCGGCTTCTCGGCGGGGCTTCAATTCCGGGGCTTCAAAACCTCCTTGGAATGACGGCTCGCCCGATCGTCTCCGTTGACTGGGCTGGGCCGCAGTTTCGGACAGTTGATGCAAAGGGCTTCACTGCCTGGCGCTTTCTCGAAGAAATTTTCCGCCATGGATTGGAGGACGCCTTCGTGCTCTGCCTTCGTGATCTACCTTCCCGACTGTTACCTAACCACCGGGGGCTCTCCAGCGTGCCAGCCGCTGTGCATTATTTGCGGTCCCTCTGCCGGGAGATGCGTTCCATGTGCGTCGCAAAAGTTTTGTGCGTCGTAAAAATAGACTCGCGGGGGACATACATAAACTCCTGCGAGTGCGCTAACGAAAGACAGGGCGAGACCCAGAAGGTCGCAGCACAAAGCAAACGAATGGTTTGTTTCCTTTTTTATCGACTGACAGACGCGCTCTGGAATTTGGTCAGCACAGTGAGCTTGCAGCTGTAAAGCCAGAGGACCACAACCAGCAACGTCTGGAATGGGATGGTCGCTGCGCAAAATGATGGCTTCTGCATGCACCGGCGCGATGCTCGGAGCTGGCGGGGTGGTGGTAAGCAGCATGCTGCAGGTGCGCCGAATGCCGCCAACGTCTCAGATCGTCCAAGCGGCTGCATTTATGGGTACAGTCCTCGGCCTTGGCTCAGTGGTCCGAGGCTAATGATGCTCGTGCTCACACTCGCCATTCATGATGCGTGTGCGCTATCAGCGACGAAGGCAGTCGGCGGCGGCGTTCAAATGGCGCTCCTGCCGGGCCAGGCTTCCTCTGCCAGTTGGCCGCGCTTCCTCTTCCTGTTCCGTGGAGTGAGCGGATCGTTTCGACTCGCGGAGCTGCACTCCGCTGCGCTCACGCTCGGCGTGGATGAGCAACAACTAACCTTCGAGGCGGCCAGCAGTCTAGCCGCCAACCTGAAGCAGCCCGAGATCGCCGATGCGGGAGGCGACGTGGGTCCCGACTTGCTGCAATGGGTTGCGCTGCCTTCGGCGGAAGTGGCCACGGCGGTGGCCTCACGATGCAGCACGGTCCGAGGCGCCTTCGAGGTCTGGGCGACCGCCCGCTTCGAGCCCGCCTGCTCACTCGCGCCCGCCGAGGCGGCGCAGCAGGCGGACGCGCGTTGGAAGCAGCTCGCCGACTGCGTACATGCCGACACGGCGTTCGAGGCTCGTGCACGCATGCTGGGGGCGATGCAGGCGGACAGCTGGCGTGTGGACGTGATCAACATCGGCACCAACAAGCCTCGTAGCCTCGCCGCCAAAGTCGCGCTCATGGAGACCTTCGACTCGCTGCTCGGACCGTTACCCGGCGCGGTGGACCTCAAATCTCCCGCGCAGATTGTGACGCTCATCGAGGACTGCCGCGAGCCTGACGGGCCGCGCGCAGCCGCTCGGCGGTCGGACCTGGTGCAGGCGCCGCATTGGCTCGGTCTCGGGCGGCTGCTCACGTGCGGTGCGGCTGCCCATCTGTCACGCTTCGCTCTCAGCGACCGAAGCTACCTCGGTCGTACCACGCTGCCGCCCGAATACTCCTATTTGATGGCCATCCAAGCGCGCGTGCTCCCGGGCCATAGGGTACTTGATCCCTTTTGTGGCACTTGCTCGACTCTGCTCTCGTGCGCGGCGCTCGGCGCCATTACGATGGGTGTTGAGGCCGATGCGCGCGTGCTGCACGGCACAATAGCTGACGGAGCGCACTTGCGTCCGAAAGGATCCAAAGCGTTGACCTCGGAGCCATCGGCGTCGGGCATCGCCACCAACTTCGCCGAGGGTGGTCTGCCGCCACCCGAATGCCTGCTGCTCGGGGATATGGCAAGCTTCGACGCGCTGCTCACGGCGGCGTCAGGAGCCGACAAGGCGGCGGCGAACATCGCATTTGATGCGATCGTCACTGACCCGCCCTATGGATTGATGGAAGGCCTCGGCGCGCTCTATGTGCCGTTGGGCCAGCGGCTCACCTCACTGCTTCGGCTGGCCAGCCGCCGCCTCAAGCTGGGCGGGAGGCTCGTGTTCCTGCTGCCGCTCCCTGCGGGCGCAGATGTGGCGCAGGCGCTGCCCGACACGCTCCCCACAGCGCGCTGCCTCTCCCTCGAGCGCATCTCGCGCCAGCGCCTCTCCCAACGTCTACACCGGCTGCTTGTGACCATGGTCAAGGTCGCGGAGCCTACGACCGAGGCGGAGGGGCTGCTCGGGAGCGCCGAGGGCGCCGAGGCGGGCAAGGGCACGCCGACCAGCAGCCTCGCCCATCAGGCGCCCTGGGAAGAGTGGTGGCGCACGGTGCAGGCCTTCGAAGACGAAGCGTCCTCGTGGCCTGTAGTGCCCCCGGCGGACCGGTCTCGGGTCTAACGTCTGTGGGGCGCCGCGTCCGTCGCGCGGGCGGCCGCGCTCGGGGCGTCGCGGCGCGGTCGGGCGCGCATTCGATATCGCTCGGGCGGCTTCGGGCTTGAGTTTTTGGTCACACACCGCGCGCAGACGGGCTGCGTGTAACGTTCCGGTCTGTCCACGCGCCACTGATTCGTATCCGGCCTATTTACTCCCCGCGCCCACACCCGACTCGACACCCGACCCGCTCACCGATATCCGCCCGCGGCGTTACTTTTTCCGGCTATACGCCTACGAAGAACGTAGAACCGGCGCCCCAGCCCCCACTCGGCCTGTCCACTTCTCCCGCCCCTGATCGCCTATGCTACTTTGAGCTCGCTATTTTGAGCGTTATTCATGCGCCCGGGTACCTGAAAGCTCAAGCTCTTGACGGATGTCAAGTCTTGAGCCTTCACTCGCGTCACCGTCACTCTCTCGCCCCGCATTGTTTTCGAGAGCGGTGCGTAAAACCTGCCGCGTCTCGCAACCGCATGCCTGGCCAGTGCTCATGCAACATCACGCCGTGCGTCCACAGCTGGCAATTGTGTCTTCCACACAAGGCGTGATCTGAGGACGGAGGAAGTGGAAGATCGATGGGGGCTTCACGCGACCGCCACGGCGTCGCCCGCTGCCTCAAAGACTTGAGACTGCTCGGCCGCGAGCATCTCCAACTGAACGGCTTCGATGGCACCGTTACACATGGCCTCCAGCGGCAAGATCGAAAAGGGCTCCTCGATCTGGATGCCCACCTCCTCGACGCCGAAGAGGAAGATGGAGAGGATGAAGGTCGCCGGGATCGTCGCCCAATGGTTCCACGACTCGCCGAGTGCTGCCCACATCGCGAGAGGCAGTAGCGTGAGGAAGACGGAGAGGAAGCGCGCGGTCAGGCGCGTGTACACGAGCGGGATGGGTGACTTGAAGATGCGCTCGTTCGCGCCGGTCAGGTCCACCAGGACGGAGATCGTCGAATCCATGCGCGAGATGTACATTTCGTCGATGTTCGCTTTGCGCAGAGTCGCCGACATGGCGGCCAGCGCAAACATCGGCCGGTTCTTGGCAGCCATAGTCGCCTCGGCCTGCGCACTCGTCATCAAACCCTGGTCCACGTAGGCATACAGCTCCTTGCGCAGCGTGGCGTCGTCCTCCGGCCCGCGTAGGAAGTTACGCAGCGATTTGATGAAAGTCGCGGTCTCGGTTGCCAGCCGCTTTTTGAGTGCGTTGTGGTACGCGTCGTTCGGGAACATGGTGGTCGTCTGGCGCACGATGTTACGGCAGTTATTGATGAGCCCGCCCCAAAGCGTGCGCGCCTCGTTCCAGCGAAAGTACGCAGTGTTCGTGCGGAACACGAGCAGCAGCGAGAGTACGGGCGAGGCCATCGAGAACGGCAGTGCCGGCAGCGAGAGTGACTTGATAGGGCCGTCAAGGAAGCTGAGCGGTCCCGGGTGCACGACACCGCCAAAGTCCTGGTACTGGTAGAGGAGCATGTTGGCGAGCACGACAAAAACGGAGACGCTCGTGACAAATGTGAGCTCCTTTCTTAGCGCCTGGTTGATCCCACTGCTCGGCCACGTCTTGATGTTGCGAAAGAAGCGCGTGGGCGAGCGGTGGCGTTTCCAGTCGTCGTGCATGAACACTGTGCGCCGATCCTTGCGTTGATCTTCACTGTACGTGCTGCCTTGCTCCCACCACGGAACGCGCGAGTAACTTTCGTCCGAGTCCTGTTGTGCACCTGGGCTAACAACCGTCTTAACAACCGACTCAACCGTCGGTTTGAAGACATCTTGGAAGAAGTCAAACTCAGCTGGGGGGGTGAAGGCAGCCACCGTCCTCTCGGGAGTCGCTTTTACAGGCGGCGGCGGCACGACACCGCGCTCCATGGACGCCGATTGGCCCTGAACTGCCTCCGCCAGCGGGTCGCGGCCTGCACTGCGCTGCCGCATATACTCCTCGTAGCTGAGCGGGTGCTCGCGCATGCAGGCATGGGTGATTCTCGTGAAAGACGGACGCGGAAGGTTCGTATACCGAATCGAAGCAGCCGGACCGAGCGCCGTTGCGCCCGTGAGCGTCGCTAGAACGACGAAAGCGGCCATTCCAAAGCCGACGAGATGATTACAGATTGATGAGAGAGCAAATCTCGCCGTTTCTAGCTCGGCAGCCTCAAAAACTTTACTCGCAGTCTCGCACACGTCACGGTTCTCTACAGATTTACAAAGTGCGTGTGGTGCCAGCTGTCGATAAACCGGAAAACCGCATGCAACATTTTTGGCTTTCAGTAGGATTGCAGGAGTTCCGGCAATCCGGGGTAGGAATATCTAGATAGAACCTCGGCCAGTCGGCATGGACGGCAGCAAGGCACCCTAACGGCACCATAACGGCACCCGTGCGCTGCGCTTGCATTTTGCGCTTGATTGCTACCGTCCGTTCGTTGATTGATTGGGCCTTTGTGCTACCTTTGTGCCGGCTCCTCTTGTACACGCGCAGCAGCTGGGCCCTACAGGGCAGAGAGCCAAGATCACCTGTATTATTCACCATAGACGAAAGCCTCGTTCTCTCTTTAGACTAGCAGCGTGAGCTCGCATGTCTGCGGGCACCGATGGGAGCATAGGACCGCTGCAGTTCAAGCGGCGCTGCCGTGCCTTCCAATGGGGATAGCGCCATATTTGGGGGATTCGCGTCTCGCGTTTGATGTTCCTCTCTTTCGCACACTCTAGCTCGCTCAGTCCACCATCACGCCCTTCGGCTGGCCTATGGTACCTATTGATTGGCGCCCATCTCACCTCGTGGGATACGGTCTGTGGTCGCGGAGGGAACTGCCGGCACGCGAGAAATCGAAGAGCGGCCGGTCAGTACAACCATGCAAGATGACGCGGTGTCGGTTTGGGCTGGAATGAGGGACGCCCTGCTGCACGAACTTCAGTTGCATGCCGTGGCCGCAACGGGTAATTTGGCGATGCCCCCATTGCTAATGCCATTGGCAATGGCCCGGATGCAGCATAAGATGCAGCACTTGCTACAGGTGCAGCTCGCAGAGAGTTGGATGGCGGTGCGGACGTGAGAGAAGGTGACCGCGTGAGCATCTGGCGCTCTGGGGAAGGAGTGCGATAGCCTCCACATCCTTGCCTTTGAGCGCGCTGACGGCGGAAGCGCGCGAGCGACTCTCGGAGTTTGGCATCAAAGTCTGGTTCATCCACTGGATGATGAGTCGGAATCGCACGGCGCGGCGCAGGGCGTATCTCCAGGAGCTCCACGCCGTTGTTGAAAAATTTGATATCACGATTGTCGGGATGCACGGCGGTCGGAGCTGAACGATGCGTGCAGCCCCTCGGCAATGGCCAAGGCGTCCAGCTTCCTTGATGATTGGGCATGCCGACGTGCGACGATCAGTCAAGGTCAGAGAGGTCAAGCGAGTGCGGTTTGCGCGCGTCGAACTTTGAAACTTATTCCGTGGGGCCAACTAATCATTACCAATTGTACTCGTTACTGTACAACGGAGAGGCATACATCCGCACAGTATCGAAGTCTGAGGTAGGAAAATCGCGAAGTTCGTCTCTACCAAAACCGCGGCCCCGCGGATAATATCTTCATAAGTGTGTGTCCCGGCTCCCCCCCGGTGTCTTTTTACCGTAAAGATGGGACTTGACAAGCTGCACACCGTCGCGGCGACCACGATCGCGAGCTGTTCATCGCATGCCACGCGGGGGGAGTGCGTGCTCTTCCGCGAGCAGCACTTATGCGTGTGGGACGAGCCCTCGACCACCTGCGTCGACCTCATGCGTTGCGAGGATCGAGATGCCTCTGTGTGCGAAACGGAGTTGACAACGGGTGAATTGTGGGACCACTCGACCAATATGTGCTTCTACGACACCTCGCGGAAGGCGTGCCGTTGGTCGGATGAGTGCTTCTTGCGGGCCACCGACGATTCGTGCAGCTCTGCTGGCTGTGCTTGGGTGCAAAGCTGCACGCCCGAGGACTTTCGCGCTCAGCCCGGGCCCAATGTGTGCACCAATGTTTGCACGGTGCCGTCGGCGAGCACGCCACCTCGACGGGTCTCCCGCACCGAGAGGTCAGCGGTGGTTGAGAGTGATGCGACAACACGCTCGCTGGCTGCGCCCGCTGCGGGTCCGATCATTCAGACAACGGGAGGAGTGTTGCAAGGCATCACATCCGACGGCGTGGACACGTTCCTGGGCGTGCCGTTCGCCGAAGCGCCTGTGGGTGATCTGCGCTTCGCGCCGCCCTCGCCCCTTACATGGACCGGGACCTACGCCGCAACGGCCAACGGCCCCTCTTGTGCTGCGGCTATGGGCTCATATGCGGGGTTGGCGGGGGAGTGCCAGGGCTACACACGCGCGGGCCAGGCGGGGAGCGAGGCATGCCGCGGCTACTCTGAGGACTGCCTGAACCTGAACGTGTACGCGCCCTCCTCCTCCTCCTCCTCCTCCACCTCCTCCGGTACCGGTAGCTCTCCTCAACGGCCGCATGCAAAGCGCGCAGTGATGGTATGGATCCACGGAGGCTGTTTCGTCTCCGGCTCTGCGGCGGGGTACAATGGCACGCAGCTCGCCAAGACGCACGGCGTGGTGGTGGTGGTGATCCAGTACCGTCTGGGCGTCTTCGGCTTTCTGGGCGGCGAGGAGTTGCGCGAGCGTGATCCGGAGGGCTCGACAGGCAACTGGGGCCTCCTCGATAACGTCGCCGCTCTCAAATGGGTCCACTCCAACATCGCTGCCTTTGGCGGTGACCCGGACAATGTGATGATCTTCGGCGAGTCGAGTGGGGCGGGCTCGGTCTCGCAGTTGCTTGGGATCGAGGCGGCGTGGCCGTACTTCCACAAAGCCGTCATGGAGAGCGGCACGGCCGCCTTTTGGACGTATCTTCCACTCGAGAATGCGCAGCAGAGCTACACCGCCGTGCTGGCCAGCACAGGCTGCGCCTCCGCTCTCAACAAGGTGGACTGCCTGCTGGGCGCGGGATCGAATGGCTTCACGTCGGCGGTGACGAGCGTGCCGTGCCGCGACGGCTGCACCTGGGCACCTACAATCGACGGCGTCCTCATCCCTGATAAGACGCTCAGCCTGGGCCAGCAAGGCTACTTACGACCCAACACGCCGATGATCTCGGGCTTCAATCTCAACGACGGCGCCATGTTCGTGCCCGGCTACCCGGCCGTCCTCAAGACGATGAGCGCGGCCGGCCTCCAAACGTACTTTTCGGACCGCTTTGGCGAGGAGCGTGTGGCCGAGCTCGCGACCACGTTCCCAGTCCCCGGCGCATGGCCCGGCAGCGCCGACCTCTCGCCCTACTGCTATTCCGCGCAGCAGTGCGAGACCGACTTTAGCTACGCATGCACGGCGCTCTGGCTCACGGCCGCGGAGGCGGCGGGACAGGCTACGTACGTTTACCTGTTTTCGGAGCCGACAACGGGCGACCTCGCACTGCACGGCGACGAGATCAAATATGTCTTCGGTACGTTGAAAGAACCATCGGCCTCGCAGACCGCAGTGTCCGAGGCGATGATGACCTACTGGACCAACTTCGCCAAGACGGGCAACCCGAATGACGAGGGGGGCGCGGCCGGCAGCAGCAGCCGCCGTGCGCCGCCGCTCGAGTGGCCCGTGTGGGACGCAAAGTCGGCCGCTGTGCTCAACATCACCTCATCGCCCATCGTCCGTTCGGTGCCAGTGGCATCGTA
Source organism: Chrysochromulina parva (assembly GCA_002887195.1). Lineage (NCBI taxonomy): Eukaryota > Haptophyta > Prymnesiales > Chrysochromulinaceae > Chrysochromulina > Chrysochromulina parva. Next base: position 9,541 of record PJAB01001657.1, read on the forward strand.
TGTGGGCTGCCCCTTCTTCCAGCAGCACTGGGCTTTCTATTCGGGCTGCCTGCCGCCACCTGGTCGAGCCGTTGAAAAGATGGCGGTCTAAGAATCGCGGCATGATGCGTGGTCGGGAGAGAGTGCAAGTCCTGAAGTCCATACAAGTGCTGCTGAGACCATGCTCGATGCTCTGCATCCAAGATCATCACAGTGCGCGCGCGATATCAGCCCTCAGGCAGACGGCCAGACGCAGTGCCATGCACAGAGAGAGTGTGGAGAACTGTGATGTCCTTGTGTCAGACCCCAAGCGAACTTCGGTAAGTTGCGCACGCGGTCTCTGCGTGTCAATGGTCCGGTGTCTCCACAGGGTGTCGATTTATGTATTTTCCCCCAACTGCCCCCTTGAATTATATACCTTCGTTGAGAACTTGAATCATCTCGAGGGCAAATGAGGGGGAGTGTGAACGTTAACACGACAGTTCGTCAACGGTGAAACGTGCGAGCAGTCTCCCGCGAAAAAACTTCATGCCGCCGCCGCTCGCCACGGTCATCGAAGCACTCGTCGAGGAGCTCACGTACTCGCCGTCGACGCCGCTCGACAAGCTCGCGCTCCTGGAGCGTATCAACGCCAAACTCGAGACGCAGGTCAACGTCAAGGAAGTTAACAAGGCCCTCTATTACATGAAGGACGAGGGCATTGTCAAGAACGGGGTGGAGATGCACGGCGCGATGCCCACGTGGCTCATCGGCAGCGCAGCCGACCCGTCGGCTGTCGCGATGCCCGCCGCAGCGACCCCGGCCTCCGCTGCCGCCTCCGGAGTCCCTGCCGTCGCCGCTGTCGCTGCCGCCGACTCAGACGAGGAGGAGAATCGGCCCCTTGCGAATCGCATAAATGCGCCGGCTGCCAAGCCTGTCGCCGCCGATGTGGAGGACGATGAAGAGGATCGGCCACTCGGCGAGCGGCTCAAGCGCAAGCGGGTGCGCGAGACAGGCGTGGTCGCAGAGGCGGATGACGACGACGACGACGACCACGAGCAGCTCAAGGCGGTTGCCGTAGCGATCGCGCACGCGGTGCTCGCCGCGGGCAAGGCGGGCGACCACGAGACCGTGCTCTCGGCGCTCGGCATCGCCGTGAAGTACGACTCCCCGTACGCCTCGCAGCGCAAGGCGTACCTGGGCCTCGCGCGCCTCATCCACCCAGACAAGCTGGGCGACGCCTTCCCGGGCGCAAAGTCCGCCTTCCAGTACCTAGTGAAGGCGTACGAGGCGCTCACGGCGCCAGAGATCGCCGACCCGAGGGCGGCGGGCAAGGGCGGCAGGGGCTCGAAGAAGGCCGCCGCCGCTGCGCCCAAGCTCGCGCGCTCCAATGAGAACTGCTTCCGAACGCGTGTACGCTGCCCGAAGTGCTCCGCCGTGTGGGGAACTGCGGACTCTGGGCTCCAGCCTTACGAGTACTCGTTCCTAATGCAGGGGCTCAAGAGCTACGTGTGCTGCGGCTGCCTCTTCTCATTTGGGTGCATGTCCGCCGTGCACGAGTGCCCGTACTGCCATGTGGAGAACGGCTACCATCCGGACGAGTACCACTCACAGAAGTTGTGCCACAACTGCGACGGCGTCTTCGGCTTCAAACTCTACCCTACCGGGCCGCAAATCGAGGCCCGACTGCGCGCAGAGGTGCTCGAGCGCCAGCAGCAGCGTGCGCAGCAGCGCTCGCAGCACGCCGCACGCGAGGCCAAGGCGTCGGTGGCTGCGGCGAAGGGCCCCACGCTGAGCGAGGCGCAGCAGGCCGCACGGCAGGAGCACCTGTTTTGTCTGGGGCTGATTGACGAGTGCCCTCGTTGTGGATGCATGCATGACTTCAAGGGCGTTGCCGCGGGCTCTGGCACGGCGGCGCCCAAGCGGCGCAAGGGCGGCGCGCTGGGCGAGCGCAGCGGCGCGTGCGTCGTGGTCGACGACGACGGCGCGGCAGAGGAAGAGGATGAGGAGGCGGAGCAGCAGCCGCAGCGCGGCGGGCGGGGCAGTGCGGCGGCGGAGAAGGCGGAGAGCCGCGCGCGCCGCCAGCACCTTCGCGAGTGCACCGATCGCAGCGCGCACGCGCGCCACTATAAGCAGGGGCTGCGTTGCGAGAAGGCCAAGCTCGACCGGGTGGCCAAGGCGGCTGCGGATGACGAGGTGATGAACGCCGCAGCATGGATGAAACTCGGAGGGACAGCGGAGACGGCGTGGCTGCTCACGGACGCAAATGTGAAGAAGCAGTGCGAGCAGCTCGGCGTCGTCGTGCAGGCGGAGGGCGTCGTGATGCGTGAGGCACAGCTGGCGTCCCTCGCTCGAAAGCTCCGTGAAGACGGCGGCGGCGGCGGCAACGCGATGCTGACTGACGAGAGCGCTCCCGCCAATCTGCACGCCCTCTCTCGCGCGCAGCTGCGCGACGTGTGTGCGGCGCACGGGCTTGTGCCACCCGTACATGCAAGCACCGACGAGCTGATCGCACTGCTCGAGGGCCGATCGGAGGCTCTGATGCGCCTCGAGGGCGGCGGGCTCGACGGCGGAAGGGCGCAGCTGCGCCACGATGGCGACGACGCCCACGCGGACGAGGACGAGGACGAGGACGGCGACGACTCGGCGTACGTGCCTGAGGAGGAGGAGGAGGAGGAGGAGGAGGAAGAGGCCGACCACGGCCCCGACGGGGATAGTGCGGTGGCGAGCGCGGTGGCGGAGCCGAAGGATGACGCCCTCCTCGCGCCCGCGTCTGAGGAGTCGTCGGCCGGGCCCTCGGAGCAGCTGCAGGCTGAGGACGACCGTGCATACAAGCAACGGCTCAAGGAAGAGGCAGCGGAGCTGAAGCGAGCCAAGAAGGCCGCGGAGGCGTCGGCCGGGCCCTCGGAGCAGCTGCAGGCTGAGGACGACCGTGCATACAAGCAACGTCTCAAGGAAGAGGCAGCCGAGCTGAAGCGAGCCAAGAAGGCCGCGGAGGCGTCGGCCGGGCCCTCGGAGCAGCTGCAGGCTGAGGACGACCGTGCATACAAGCAACGGCTCAAGGAAGAGGCAGCGGAGCTGAAGCGAGCCAAGAAGGCCGCGGAGGCGTCGGCGGGCCCCTCGGAGCAGCTGCAGGCTGAGGACGACCGTGCATACAAGCAACGGCTCAAGGAAGAGGCAGCGGAGCTGAACCTGAAGCGAGCCAAGAAGGCCGCCCAGATGGCGGCTAATTAGACAGCGGGTGCGTGGCCGAAAACTTGGTCCGGCGTGCTTTTCTGCGGAAAGTCTTCCCGAGCAGCAGCATTCTAGCACCTCATTCTAGCACTATTCACACTGCCTGCTAGTGCTTCACGCTCCCGAGGCTTCTCATAAATGTTGGGCTTTACTCGGTCCGACCGTTCCCCTCAGAGGATCGGCAGCCGATCGGGGACTTGACCTCGAAGCCCCGCCCCAACTCCGAACCTGCCCTTTCTTTTTCTTTTTTGTGCCAACTGGGCACCATCGGCGAGGGAC
>PJAB01001658.1:0-13010 GCA_002887195.1 Chrysochromulina parva
GCCGCGACCTCGCCCACCGGCTCAGCCGCCGCCGCCTCGCCCACCAATTCGGCTGCTGCTGCTGCTGCCTCGCCCACCGGCACCGCCGCTGCCGCTGCATACATATTCGACGAGCTGCTCGACGATGACGTTGCCTCGTCCGCAATGTTCCTCTTCCTTGTGACAGTGCGGGGCGGTGTTCGTGCACGAGGTGAAGAGGCGGTCTTCGCGGTGGGCGATGGCGGCGCCGCTGAAGGCATCCCGTCGCCACATGGCCTCTTCCTCGAGTCGACAACTCGGGGCGGTGTGCTCGCTAACGACACGGCCACGGCCGTCGTGGTAGACAACGGAGTAGTATCTGCCCGGACCCTCGTGCTCGTGCTCCTGCTCGTGCTCGGCTCCTCAGCGTAGTTGCAAAATGGCGCGAGCATTTGCCTCAAAAGTGCCGACCCCTTCTTTACCGCGTCGTAGCTCTCAATAATTTTCGCTGCACTCGTCGCCATCTCGCGCAGAAAGGCACTGGAAGGGACGTTCTTCTCCATCACCCGGCTGCGTCGTGGGGGTGCAGCCCGAGTTGGTGTCGCCATGTCCACGCCCCATGCCGAAGAATTAGGACGTGGGCTCGCTGTTATTAAGTTTCTTCCCAAACACAGTCGGAAACCAAATAAGGGAGAGACTGGCTTGGGTACTTCCGGTTCGGGTGTACGCGGCGCGCGCTGCCCAAGTCCTCACATGGATACGGCACAAGCGATACCTACGCCGAACTCCATGCTAGGGGTGAATACCCAGTCAGGGGGGGCGGGCGGGGGTGGTGCCTGGTGAGAAAAGGCATCTGAGAAAAACAAGTAGACACACCAATAACACAGTACACTGTCTCCAGAGTTGGGAGAATGCAATGGTATATGCCCCCACTGCCCTACTGCCCTACTACATGTCATATGAGCACTCATGGGCACCAACCTTTTTCATGGCATGCGTGCACGCTCGTGCGATTGCTCATTGGCCACCGCGCGCGCCGCTTTCGATTCGAAGAGCGCCGCGTCGCGCTCCGCCTGCGCCGCATACACGGCCGCCTGCGCCGCCGCCGCATGTGACGCGTGCGACGAGCCGGTCGGGTTCGCGGCCGCCGCTCGCTTGGCCTCGCTCAGCTCGAGCTCGAGTTCTCGCGACTCGATGGACGCCTTCTGGGCCGCCGCCTCCTTGTCCCGGAGCACTGCGCATTCGGCCTCGCATCGAGGAGGTAGAGGCGCGCTGCTTGTCGGCCGCCACCATAGCCGCCGCGTGCTGGCTGCGTGCTGGCTGCTTGCTGGAAGTCGCCACCTCCGCCGCCTCCGTCGCTTCCGCGCAGGCAGCTTCCGCTTTCGCACGCGCCGCCATCACCTCCTCCGTTTGTCGAGTGAGGAGGTGCAGCTGCGCGCGGAGCTGCCACTCAGTGCGCCCGGCCTCGGTCGCCGCCTCGTTGACCACCTCGTTGACCCCCAAGGTGACTGCGTCCTGGACGGCGCGCTCCATCGCCGCGGCACACGAGAGCCGAACCTCGTGCAGCCTCGCCTTCGACTGCTCAGCCTTCCACTGCTCAGCGACGTGCTTCACCGCTGCGCCCACCTGACGCGCGCCTGACGCGACGCCTCCGCCTCCGCCTGACGCGCCGCCTCCGCCTCCATCTCGAGCTTGAGCACGTCACGCCGCACCCAGCGCTCCTCTACCTCCTTCACCACGGCCGCCTGCGTCCCCTCCGCCACGCGCCGTCGCCTCGGTCGCCGCCTGCGCCGCCGCCTCCGATTGGGCCCTGTGCGCCGCCGCCGCCTGCGCTCGTCGCTCGAGGCGGCCGACTCCGCGTTGAGCGCGCGCTGCTCTGCGAGGGCCGCCTCGAGCGCCTCGGCCGCCCCGCGCCAGCGCATAAGCTCATTCGTCAACTCCTTGAACTGCTCCACCGCGGCGGCCGCCTCGGCTTGGTGCGCCTTCGCCTCGGCCTGCGCGGCGCCGACCGCCACGGCGAGCGCCTCCCTGACGACCTCGATGGTCATCGAAGCCTGCGCCTGCGACTGCGCCTGCGCCTGCGCCTCCTCGCGCGTGCTCGCAATCTGCGGCACGTAGGCTTCGCGAGGTCGCGGCTCGCGCTCAGCGTGCGCGATCGCCTGCAGCGCCTGCGATCGCCTGCAGCGCCTGCGACGTCTCTAGCTGACGGCTGCTCTCGACGAACCGGAGCCACTCGAGCGCGGCCGAGAGCTCGAGCTGTAGCCGCTGCACCGTCTCCATGTACGCCGCCTCGCGCCCGCTGTCTCGAGCTCCATCAGGTCACGCACCTTGTTGCCGGGCCGCTCGAGGCTGCTGCTGGGCGCCGCATGCTTCTCACGTGCCTCGGCCGCTTCGGCGCGCGCTGTGTCCACATCGGCTGTAGATGCGGCCATGGCCGCTGCCAATGCGGCCATGGCCGCTGCCACGGCTGCCACGACCCCATCGGCGCTCCGCTGCTCGGCCGCCACCGCCGCGGCCGCGGCCTCGGCTGCGTCGGCCGCGGTCGCGGCCGCCGCCTCCGCCTCAAGGGTGGCGTTCTGCGCGTGGCGCACTTCGACCTCCTGCGCGGCGGAGTACGCCTCAGCATCTGCGAGGCTGCGCTGCAGTGCTCGTACCTGCGCCAGCAGCGACGTGCTCTCGTGCCGCTGCTCGAGCTGCAGCCGCGCGTGCGCCTCCGACTTCTCCGCGCGCACGCGCTCGGCCGCGTCGCGCGATGTGCACTCGGCCGCTATGTACGCCGTCCGCGCCTCCTGCGCCGCCGCTTCGGCACCCTCTCAGCATGGAGATCGTTCAGGTACTGTACCGGGTACGGCGCGTGAATCGCAAACTTGTGAGGATGTGTGAAATGAACTTGCGTCTGGAGCTGAACCTGTCCTAACATATGGCGATCCCGCGTTTGGAGTTTCGCGTCGCTATTTCGTATGAAACGTCCACGAAGCTCTGAATCATGGCAGATCCTTCTGCATTCGCCGTCATCCCTCCTCCATTCGCCGCTGCCGTGGAAATTTCGTGTTTAGCAGACGGCGCCGGTCTCACGGGCAGCTTGGAACTTTTCACTCAGCAGCAGGGTGATCGTTCGATAAGCCTCACGCAGTGGCATGCATCTGTCTTGTTGATCGGAACACACGTGACGAGGCTGCTCGACATGTTCAACGATGTGTTGCACAGCACTCGCATGCTGAAGGCGTGTATCAACGAGGAAATTCGGGCGCGCGGAGAGGACGTCGATAACCTGGACCTCGCTATGGACTTCCTGGTCAAATCATCCGAGGACGCTGCACGGGCAAGCGAGGTGCTCCGCTGCATGAAAGAGAGGGATCGTGGTGCAGACGAGGGCCGTAGCGGCGGGGGGGTTGAAGATGAAGGGGAAGGGGGAGGGGAAGGTGGCAGTGAGGAGAGGACGATCGGGGACGATGCTGAGGGTGGGGGTGGTTCTCAGAGGCCCCCTGCGCGTGGTGCGCCCTCCTCTGCGCGGACACTCTCTGGTGGGCCCTCTGCGCGGACACTCTCTCGTGCGGCCACTGCGCGGACTGTCTCTTCGCGGACGCCCTCTGTCTCTTCGCGGACGCCCTCTGCGCGGTGGCGCGGTGGCGTTGATGGCACACAACGCAAACGCAGCCGACGCGAGGGCAGCCGGCGATCACAGAAGACCACCACACGCGAGCAAAGTCCCTCCACGCTCGAGCAGCATCGAACGCAAAGCCATGGGAGCGCGGAGGGTGACGAAGATGACGAAGATGACGTAGGAAACGATGAAGAGGAGGCCGATGACAGAAAGGAGGATGATGAGGAGGAGGGTGAGGGGGAGGAGACTGGCCACATAACCGACGGGCCAGGCGACGGGCCAGCCAAAACACGGATGCGTCGAGAGGAGGCCACCGACGGAGAGGGGGGGGGAGAGGAGGACACGCCAGCTGACGCCGCCGCCGCCACCGCCGCCGCCACCGCCACCGCCGCCGCCACCGCCACGACCACCGCCACCGCCACGACCGCCGATGACGACGGCGAAATAAGGGCAGTGGGCGACGATGCAGAGGACGATGCAGAGGACGCAATGGCAGAGGACTGGCAAGGTAGGATGCTGAGGAGGATCGCCTCAGGCGACTTGCCGAGAACTCCCAATCACCTCATCCCTGTGTCTATTCTGCGTTCCCTCGGGGCTATGGGCATGGGGAATGTCATCATCTTCGCGGACACGCCCGAGGTGATGCGAGATTTGGGCGTTCCTTCCACGCGCAAGCGAGGGGCGCTTCAAATTCTTCGAACCCTTGGCGCATCTATGGGGCTGGACCACGCGGGAAAGTTTGAGTACCACACGCATCTGCGCATGAGCCGCGACCGCCGCGGCGGCTGGTTCAATTGGTTCGTCATCGCCGAGTCCTCGTTGGAAGCGTTCAAGGCCAATGCCATGGAGGCATCCAAGGACAACAACTTGGAAACGATGACTGTGGCACTCGCCCAGGCCAAGATGGATCCGGTCAAACTGGCGAATGCGATTGGGGAAGATGGCAATATCAATTGTGGCAGCTGCACCATGTCAATCTTGGACCCGAGGGACAGCCAGTTCTCAGATAAGGCTTCGCTTATCGCCAAGTTGTGCCATTGCAAGAACTGGATGCCGCGCATCCGATGTGGTACACGGGACCAGGCTGCCGACGTCGAGGCCGTTGATGAGGCCGCTGCTGAGGCCGACGAGGCCGATGGGGCCGCTGATGAGGCCGACGAGGCCGCTGATGAGGCCGACAAGGCCGGCGAAGTGGCCGCCGATCTGGGCAACAATGAGGCTGCTGATGAGGCCGCTGTAACGGCCGCTGACACCGACCCCACCCCCGCAATTGACTCCTCACCCACAAGCAGCACCGCCGCTACCGCAACCGGCTCCGACCCCTTATCCACAACCCCCTTATCCACAACCGTAACCGCCGGTACCGCAACCGGCTCCGCAGGAGCCGAAACCCCTTCTGGCACCGCACTCGAGCTGCCCGAAACCCCTTCCAGCACCCCTTCCGGCGTCCATCCCACCACCAATCACCCAAACCCTTGCATCACCACTACTCCCGCCTTCCCTTTCATCGACCACACCATCGCCACCCCCACGCTAGCAGTGGACCTTTCGAACCCCACCAACTTCGTCGACCAGTTGAGGGTCTTGGCGGCTCAGCGAGGTCATACCCCTGCCACATTCCCTGCCCCCCTGGGTGTCGGCCCAAGTCAGTATCACCAAGGTGGGATGGCCCTACTCGGTTTCAGCATCGGCAAAAATGGGGCTGCTCTGCGGGTGGCTAAGCGAGGGCAAAGTTACCAAAGCCCACACGAGAGGGCCAAATCACCAAAGCACGTTTGATCTGGGACAGCCTGTGAGCTCGGGTACTGTGACCGCAATCCACATCGTCAGAGGACTCCACGAGTGAGTACACCCTCAAGCCCGAGCCGCGCAATCAACCGACTGAGTATCCTTGCCCGAGTTTACCCGATACCCTATACATGGAAGACAGGCTGTGAGGGTACCAGAGAGGGCCTCGAGTCTCCGTTCTTCTATCCCCACTGAGACTCTGTTCTCTTCTGCCCCCGCTGCGTGTGGTCTGCGTCCGCTGCCAGATCGGGCGTTACTCGCGGGGTAACGGGTATTGTTCACGTTCGGTTTCGGCTCATTGTTGTTCTGCAGTTCTGGTTATGCGGCTCTATTGTTGTTCTGGTTTTGGCGCGTATTGTTGTTCCGGTTATATCGGCTCACGGTCACGCCCACACTGCGGATCGGTCTCGGCGTCTCGGGCTCAGTGGTCTCCACATCCCGGCGGTTCCTCTCAACCTGGTACCTGCGGCTCACTGGTCCAAATTACCTCTCTCCTGGTCGATCTCCTGGCGTCTCCGTCGACGCGAACCGTATCACTTGCTCTCTCCTGGTGCACCACTCTACAGACTACACGTCCCGTTCAATCGTCCTTCAATCAGCAGGACGAGACAGTGACAGTGACAACAGGACGAGACAGTGACGACGCATGACTACACTACAGTCCATTCATCTCTCGCTCTACGCGCTCTCCCGCGGGATGTCCATTCGCATCTCACACTCTCTCTCTCTCGGCGCGGCGCGCGCGGGATGCGCTGGTTGCCTGGACGCCCGGACGTGCTGGTCAGCATGTAGCATGCACTACGTACCCTTCTCAGCGCAGGCAGATGGCGTGCTCGTGCTCGGCCATTTCCATCAGGTTCAGCACGCTGTGTGCCAAGTGCACCCCTCCACCACCTTGGTGCAGAGCTCAGCAAAGGCACGCTTGATACCCGCAGGCAGCTGGGCATCGTCAAAGACGGCCAGCCGACCGCCGGCATTCCCCGTCTTCAGCGCATACCCGTCATAGTGCTGCACCTTCGAAGCGCGGTGAGAGTGGCGAAGCAGGACGAAGCGCGGTGGCCCGTGCGGCGGTGTGTAGCTCGGCAGCTTTGCCGGTGCCAAACATGCACACTGGTTACCTGGCGAGGCACCGGGCTTGAATATGAGAAATTGCACGTGCAGGTAGCGCTGCAGCACCGCGATTGCGCTCTCATCCGCCCAGTAGGCGTTGTCGCCCGCCTCCAGAGCGGGCTTGGCGATATTGGCACGTGTGCCCTCGAGCGAGTCCTCGACGATGAAGGGAAAGTACTCGCCGCCCACTGCCCGGGCTGCCCGGCCCGTCATCCATATGTCCGTGTCGTAGTGTGCAGCTACGACGGCGCGCAGCTCGCTCACCGTGAGCACTGTACTGGGCTGCCACTGTATGCTGGCCGAGCCGCTCGCGTCACGGAGGTTGTCGCGGCACAGTGGCCGCGCTGCCGCCCACATGCCACTCTCACGCTCAAATTCGACGTTGTTGAAGGCCTTGCACACAGCGTCGAAGAAGCAGTCGCCGTTGCCGACCGCCTTGACGGTGATCAGCTTGACACCGAGCGGCGCCGTCTCGCCATAGAGCTCACGAGCCCCCGCGGAGGCCAGGTTCGCCTGCTTGCGCGCCCTCTGCTCCTCCTCGTAGGCTATGATCGGCACCTGCTTCGGCGTCGTGCCTTCCGCGATGAAGATGCGGTGGTAGAGCTCACCCCCAAGGCTCAGCCTCTCGCCCGTCTCGTGCATCACGTACAGGTGCCCCTCGCGCGGTGGGATCTGTGGTACGCAATACGGCAGCACATCCCATTCGTCGCGGTAGGCGGCGACGTCCTCCGCTGTGAACGGGACATCGCACATTGTCGCACAGGAATCGTCGCCGGAGTGCCGTGCGGCTTCATAGTACCCGAAGTGCATTGCGGCTTCGTAGCTCAGCTCGGGGGCGTTCGCCAGGATCTTGCGATGGCCGTCCTTGCCCCATGTTAGCACGTGGTACGTCGACGCACTCACAAGCAGGGTCTCCGGTGGCTGCGTGAAGTACAAGACCGGCTGCTGCGAGTCGGTGCCACGCGCAAAGGGGGTGATGCTCGCAAGCGCAGCCGCCTCGCTCTCGGCACGCTGGACGACCTTGCTCGCGCTCGCTGCCGCCTTGGGCAGCCCCGTTCTGCGTTTGCCCAAGGAGGCACCGCGGCCGGCACGCGCTGCATTTGATAAACGGGCACGTCCAACGACTGGCATTGGGGGAGCAAGAGCCTCGACCACGGGCATTGGCTCGTTGCGGCGTGAAGCACGCGGTGTTCGCGCCCCCATGAGCCAAGTTCGCCGCCTGCCGTGGGGCCCGCGACAAGCCTTGTTGAGCGGTCTTGACGACGCGTTGTTGAGCGGTCTTGACCCTTTGTCGCCAAGGGTCAAGACCGCTCAACAGGGCGCCTCGCGTCACGCGCATACAAAACACGTGGCCACGCGCATACAAAACACGTGGCCACGTACAAGGCTCGCATAGTTTAGTTTTTACTGGCATTGATTAGTTTTTCCTGACCATGTTCACGGCAAATGCTCACACCGCGACTTTGACCAGACTTGACCAACCGCGAGATACAACACATCGCGAGATGGACGCGCTCGTCACCAAGGAGATGAACGCGCTCGTCACCAAGGCCGAGGCGACGCAGAAGCGCGCGAACCTGGCCGATCGCCTCGTCAACGGTCTCAGCTCAGAGGGCAAGCGCTGGAAGGAGGACGTGGGCAAGCTCAGTGAACAGATGCGCTTGCTCGTTGGCGACGTGCTGCTCTCCTCCTCCTTCGTCGCGTACATTGCGCCCTTCACGCGTCAGATCCGCGACGCCCTTGTGGACGAGAAGTCGAGAACAACCCGCTGATTCGGATGCTCAACTTGGCCGTTTTTGAGGCGCAAAAACGCGCATCACCGGAGCTCAGGGAAGAGGAGGCAGAGATCAAGGCGCTCCAAAACGTTGAGAGGGCTGGCTGCGCATCGATGCCAAGCCGACCAAGATGACGCTCACGACGCTCGCCGCCAAGTGGATCGACGCGTACACCAGCTACCCCAAGGACCACGTGCTCTCGGAGCTTGACGGAGCTTGACGGCCTGGGCCAGTTCATAGGGCTCATCAAGGAGACACTCACGTCGAAGAGGCACTTCCGTCGAAGAGTCCCTTAGGGTGATCGCAAGGGACTCTTCGACGCGATGGCGCGCGTGCGCGACGTGCGAAACCGGAAGGATCGCACCAGCAACCTCTTCGTGCCTCTGAAGGACACGATCCAGCTCCTCACGAAGTTTGGCGTGGCCATGTCCGAAGGGACAACCGATGCGCTCGAGATGATCACACTCAACGCTCGCGAGAACCTGCAGGCACTACAGCAGGATAGGGTGCGTGAAGAGTCCGAAGTCTTCCGTGAAGAGTCCGAGGTCTTCCGTGGCGAGGTGGGCAGCCTCCACCAAGCGCTTCCACGATGAGGCCCTTCTCGAGTTTAAGGTCGGCTGCGACGCTGCCTATGTGAGCATCAATAAATTCGCGAAGGAGTTGACGACCTTCGAGAAGCGCGCTGTCCACTGTCCACATCGCGCGCAACCAGGTGCTCGCAACCAGGAGCTCGCGGTCACTAATTGGGCGATCTCAAGACGATCTCGGGCGTTCAAGTCCTCGAGCAGCAAGTCCTAGAGCAGCCGGGCGTTCAAGTCCTCGAGCAGCCGGACGATGTCTTTGAGGTGCTCGACGACAACGTGGTGGTGCTGCAGAACATGATGGGCAACCGCTTCATCTCTTCGAGACGACCGCCACCTCGTGGAAGGCCAAGCTAGCTGCCACGCGCGCTCGACGCTCGACGCTCGACGTGTGGCTCGAGGTATCACGCTCGGGTCCATCTTCCTCGCCTCCGAGGACATTCGCAAACAGCTGCCCGAGGACGCCAAGCACGCCAAGCACGCCAAGCACGCCAAGCACTTCGACGCCATCGACGCGGCCCTCCGCGAGCAGATGACGCGGCCCTCCGCGAGCAGATGACCGACGCGAGCAGATGACCGACGCGTGCCAGAACAGCGTGCCAGAACAACAACCCGATCGAGGTGTGCATGGCATCGGGGCGAGAGTAAGTCTTCGAGAGTAAGTCTTCAAGACGAGTGTGTAACTGCGAAGGGTGTGAGTGCTGGTGCATCATGTGGTCGCCAAGGCCAAGCTGATCAAGGCTTTTCGCACCTTGCATGCACGCTTGTGTTCATTATGAATACACAAGTCGGGCACGCAAGCAAGGAGTTTCTTGCGTTGCTTGTGTGTATACCGCTTACTCACTTGCCTTGGTTTAGATACTTGTGCCCCGTTTCGACTAATACACAAAACACATACTCTCAAAACGCGGGTGTGAGGATCCATGCCTAGCCCATTTCCTTATGGGGAGGGACCACCGTGCGCACATGTTTTGCGTTTACGGCGGCGAGGTAGCGTGAGGATGGGGAATTCATGAACCGGGCGGACGTCCGGCGGTAATTTGATTCAGAGATGCATGTAACCATCCCCCCCTGACCCCCCCCTGGGCTATGGAAACATGGACCCTACTAGCGTCGGAGCGGGCTCCGACGGTCCCCCCAGCCTGGCACGCATGCTGTGGTATATGCGGTATATGTGTGAAGGCCTGAACGCATACATAGTAATCATCATGACCTTACTCTAGTCTGTCTCTAAATTCGGTCGAAAATCTAAACCATCCCTGCCGTTATAGAATAAGTCTTGAAATGAAGCAGAATTCCCATTTCGTGAACACGTCCATATTTGGCGTTCCAATTCGTCGAAACTTGATATTTAAAAGTGTGTCAACACCCTTATTTGGCGGTTCGATGGCGACTTGGATTTCAATGGCGGCCGCCATTTCCCTTTTCCCTAGCGATGAGATGGCGGCGGGTGAGAAGAGACTCACCAAGGCGTCGGAGGTAAGGCGCCAGAAGCGAGTACCCGCGGCGCAACGGAAGGAGGAGAAACGACCGCCTAGCAAAATAGGGCGCCCCCGGGACGAGCGGCCTACCGCTTTCACTCTCTACTTCCGAGAGTGGAATAAGAAGAAGAAATTGGCCCGCTCAGTCAGCGATGCGTTGTCCGCCGCCGCCGTTGCCGCCGCCGCCGCCTCTTCCGTCTCCGCCTACGCCGCCACCGCCTCCGCCGCCGCCACCGTCGATGCCACCGCCGCTGCCACTTCCTCCGTCTCCTCCGCCTCCTCCGCCTCAATCGACGCCGCCTACACCACATGCAGCATCTCCACCGTCTCCATCTCCATCGAGCCCATCGAGCCCGTCGCGCCCGCCTCGCCCACCGCGCCCGTCGCGCCGCCCACCGCCGCCGCCTTTACGCCTGCCGCCCGGGCGGCGGCGGCGGCGGCGGCGTTCGCCGCGGAAGCGGCAGCGGAGGCAGCGGAGACAGCAGCAGCAGCAGCAGCAGCAGCAGCAGCAGCAGCAGCAGCAGCAGCCTCCTCCGTAGGTGCCTCCTCCGCAGGTGTCTCCTCTCCCACCAAGCGCCCGCTCGCGTCCGCCACCTCCGACGAGGAAGATGACGTCGAGGACGAGGACGAGGACGACGAGGAAGGCAACATCGAGGGGATTACGATGGACGCGCTGCACCTGGAGGCCACCGTGATCACCCCGATGGAATCACTGCATATGCACGGCTTCGTCATCATCCCGGGCACGCTCGACCTCCCGGACCAGCTGATCGAGGAGATCAAGGTGGTGAACTACAACAAGACGGGCCTCCCTCGGGCGCCGGACACCACGCTGGGCTACGACTCGCGACGGATGCAATCTCTCAACTCGCGGCGCACGGTGCCTTGGATAATGTCCATCTCGAAGCTGGTGAGCGCCCACCTCTCCATCTACGGCCTCATGACTACGTCGTGCAAGAGGGCAAAGGCGCTCCAGCACGTGCACGCCCTCAAGAGCCTCGCGAACCACGCCTACGACGAGTCGGAGACGTCGCCCCAGGACGGCGACCAGTTGAAGCACATGGACGAGTCCCCCGAATACGTGGCCAACTTCATGAAGGCGCAGACGGGTAGGACCGACGCCGACATGCCCCTGTCGATCCTGGTAGCGCTGGACGCCAGGGCGAGGCTCAAGGTCTGGCCGCGGCGGAGGGGCCCACCTCTCACGATCCTCGTGGACCCGGGAGAAGTCCTTGTGTTTCGCGGGGATACATGCCATGCAGGGCTGGGATACTGCAGCGAGAATGTAAGGGTGCACATGTACTTGTACCATCCCGCATACCGTCCGCCCGCGAGCTCTATCTATGCGTGTCCGCCTGGGTGATTTCAGTGTTTCTATAAAGATCAGATGCCTCTTGCGACTCACAACTCGCGGAAGTATGGGAAGAGTGGAATCAGAGAGCGAATCAGATACCGAAACGACGCGTGCGCATTTTTGTGTATTATGAACGCTGGTCTTCACTGTGTCCTGTTTCACTGTTAACAAAAGAGCCCAACGGTCTTCACTGTGTCCTGTTTCGCTGTTAACAAGAAAGCCCAATGAACACAGGAGCCGAAACACCATGTGTCTCGTTTCACTGTTAACAAGTAAGCCCAAACACCAGCGCTCGGCGGCCTTAACATGGCCGCTCTCTTCTGGCGAGCTCAAGGTCTCGGCTCTCCTCCCGCTGCCGTACTCGATGTGACCGCGGCGGTATCGTACATGCTCGCCCCCAAGGGAGCCAAACCTCAAGAAGCGCAACATCACGTGGAACTGCGCCGTGAGAAGATGGTGGGCGACCCGGCAGCGTTCCTCGTCCTGCTGCAGAACTACGACAAGGACGGCTTCGACCTCGCAGCCAAGGCGATGGTACGCGCGTACACTGGCACCGTCCCCGACCCCAAGGGGGAGAACCCGATGGGGCTGACCACGGGCTACCCCAGCGGCTATGGCGACGCCTGCCACACGATCAACTTCGCCACACGATCAACTTCGCGCACAAGGCATGCAAGTCGTCCGCGGCGGCTGGCTTGTGCGACTGGATCGTCAACATCTACATCTACCACGACATCTACCTCGACGTCACGCTTGCGAAGCTCTACCAGGCTTAGGCAGACCTCGCCGCGGCCAACAAGAAGCTCGCGGACGTGCGGGCGCACATTGACCAACCAGCTCGAGACACCATGCTTGGCGAGAAGAACGCGCTCGTCGCCAAGGCCGAGGCCACGCAGAAGCGTGCCAACCTGGCCAACCGCCTCGTCAACGGCCTCAGCTCCGAGGGCAAGCGCTGGAAAGAGGATATGGGCAAGCTCGACGAGAAGATGCGCCTTCTCGTCGGCGACGTTTTGGTGTCCTCCTCCTGTGTCGCGTACATTGCGCCCTTCTCGCGTCAGTTCCGCGACTCGCTCGTGGACGAGAAGTGGAAGCCCGAATGTGGACGAGAAGTGGAAGCCCGAAATGCTCGCGGGCGGCGTGCCGCTCACAGCGGGCTTCGATCCGATGAACCTACTCACCGATTCGTCTTAGACGGCCGGCTGGCAGGCGGAGGCGCTACCCGCGGACCCACTCTCGACGCAGAACGCGTCGATCATCAGAACGCGTCGATCATCTGCAAGTGCGCTCGCTTCCCGCTCATCATCAACCCACAGATGCAGGCCGTTGCGTGGATCAACGGGCGCGAGAAACCCAACGGCC
>PJAB01001659.1:0-13009 GCA_002887195.1 Chrysochromulina parva
TCTCCACCACCGTCGCCACCACCACCTTCACCACCTCCGCCCTCACCGCCTCCGCTTCCGCCCCCCCCCTCACCGCCTCCTCCCTCACCGCCTCCGTCGCCGCCGCCACCCTCGCCGCCTCCTCCCTCGCCGCCTCCGTCGCCGCCGCCACCTTCACCGCCTCCACCCTCGCCGCCACCCTCGCCGCCACCACCATCGCCTCCACCCCCCTCGCCGCCGCCGTCGCCGCCACCCCCCTCGCCACCACCGCCCTCACCACCACCGTCGCCACCGCCACCCTCGCCCCCGCCCCCCTCGCCGCCACCCTCGCCCCCGCCACCATCACCACCTCCACCGTCTCTTCCGCCGTCACCTCCGCCTGTCTCGCCGTCGCCGCTGCTGCCTGGATGCCTTTGCTCAAATGAATGTATCAATCATCCCGACTACGCACTCGACGGCGTTTGCGACGATGGAGGCGCTGGCTCTGCTTATGCAGATTGTCTGCTCGGCACGGATTGTCAGGACTGCGATGGCGTTGTGCGCTGCTACTGGCCGCCACTGCCACCGCCGTCGCCGCCACCCTTACTGCCACCGTCGCATCCACCCTCACCACCACCGTCGCCCCCGCCTTCTCTTCCACCTGCCGGCCGGCGGCTAGCAGAAGAGGATCTACGTCTGTTTTACTTGCTGCCAGAGGACACGCTTCCAGTAGCCACAATGGAAAGAACGGTACAGCTCACTCTCAATGGGCAGGATCCTATGAACGTCACACTGCCGTTCACTTTCTACGACCCCCTTGCGTTCGTCATCCACAGAGTGCACCCCATGGGCGGGCCTGCAGCCGGTGGTACGCTGCTGACTATCTACCTCGTCGATGATCGGCTCCTGATCGACAAGGGCGGCGGATTTCGCCACGGACTTCGTTGCCGATTTATCGGTGGAGAGAACGAGACGCGCCACCGGGTGGATGTCAGTGCCAATATAACCGATTGCAGCCGGAGGCGTGCTTGCGGAGCGGGGGGCATGGCAATTGCCTGTGTCATGCCGCCATGGCCTGGGATCTTGAACGGACGCCACGTTCCTGTTGTTGTCGAGGTGACCCTCAACGGCCAGCAGTTCAGCAATTCGGGAACCGTACCAGATTTAAGCCTGCTGCCGCGTCCGTGGGCCAGATTCATGCCTGCTGGCAACACGTTGAATTATTATGATCCGAGCGCAACCCGCATCGAGGCAGTCGCACCGTTTGTGGGCCCCACAGCGGGCAACACTTCAATTATGATTCAGGGCTTTGCACTGGCTGCCTTTGGAGATCTGCGATGCCGCTTTGGCTCGCTGAATGAGGAGACAAATGCGACCCTCACCTCTGACAGCGCTGTGCAAACCATCCGTTGCGCATCGCCGCCTCACTGGGCGCATCCAATCAGAATTCGCTCCGTCAGTGTCAAGGTTGAGGTTACCCTCAATGGCCAACACTATCTCCAGCTGTCGCCGGTGCGTCTGAGCTCACCTTCTCTCGAGTTCACCTACATATCCTTGGACTCGCGTTTGGGACTGAGCGTAGAAGCCATCTCTCCCCGAGGCGGTCCTGCAGAAGGGCACACACGGGTGACGGTCGCTGGGAGCGGGTTCGACAAAAGGACTGCAAGCTCGCCCGAGTGCCGTTTTGGAAATGCCACGGTCAATGCGTCTATTCTTACAAGTGAGGTGCTCCTGTGCGATTCCCCTTCACTCATAGCAGCCAGTAATCTGTCGACGGGGTCGACGATGGTCAACCTTTCGGTTGGGATCAATGGCCAGGTCAGGGACTTCACCAGCCCTACCAGCTTTGTGTACCACGAACTATTGACTATATCTAGAGCATTCCCTTACGGCGGATCCGCCCGGGGAGGGACACCGTTGACTGTTTTCGGTCGTGGGTTTGAAGACCTCGATGCAGGATCGGGGCTTAGGTGTATCTTTGGCAACCGCCGAGGCAACGTCTCTGTGCCAGCGTTTGTCAACCCATCTACGAACTCGTCTCTTGAGTGCATATCGCCATCGCTAGACGACATCGAGCAGGCGCAGCAGTACGGATTCGCGGCCATTTCGTCCGAAACGGATCTCCTAGACGTGGAGGTACGAGTCACAAACAACAGGCTCGGAGGGTGGCGTTTGAGCCAAGCAAGTTCATCAAGCGTCAGATTCATCTACAAGTGACTAAGGCTAGACACCGCAACGCAGCGGACACGCTAGACGAAGATTACAGACGAGTAGGTACCCACACGATAGTGCAGAGACGTTGCTCGTCGTGGGGGTTGGGCCTCGCCCAAAACATTGAAAACGAAACAGTGGTCACGGTTGTCTTTCAAAACCGACAAGTTTAGAACACAACCTCGGGTGTACTTGGAAATCAGAATGCAAAAGTGAACATGCTAGATGCGGTCGCGGGAGCTCATCGCCAGAGCAGCGCCACGAGGCGCAGCGGGTGGCGGCGGTGCACGGGGCACGTCGCCGCCTTGGCGCTCACGTGCATCGCCCTCAGATGAGCCCACGCCGATCCCGTACTTGTGATCCCACCGGTGATGCCACAAGTCCTTTGCCTCAGCCGAGATCGGCTTCGCCACACCCAGCCCATCAGCTCTGCTCATTGCGGCCATCTGCTCAATCTTCTGGAGCAGCTGTGCTCGCGGCATAAAGTGCAGCGGCGTCTCGCGATGCAGGGGTCGCACGACCACGTCCGCCGCCGGGTAGGTGCCAGGACGATTTGAGACTGCACGTTTTCCTGGTGAGCTTTTGCGTCCGCTCGGCAATCCGCCCAGTGGGTTACCGTCGCCGCGCGCCGAGCGTCGTGACAGCGAGTTACTGCGTGATAGTCGAGCCGAAGAGGATCCGCGCTTGGCATCATCAGCGCGATTGTGCCCAGGCATCCCCGGCGTCCCAGGCGCCGCCGGCACGCTCGCTGGCGTGCCCGCAGCGCCCGTGGTCGCAGGTGTCGCCGGGTGCGAGCCCATGTCACCACCCAAGGAGCTCAGATACGCCATCGTGCTTTTCGAGGTCGGGCGTGCGCCGGCGGGAAGTGGCGGGCCACTGCGGGCAGACGGTGACAGAAGCGGAGCGCCGGCTGGAAGTGGTACCTTGCGCTTTTCGGCAGGGCTGGGCTGTTCACCCTCAGCGGTCATGTCTTTCCGTTTGACACGGCCGCGGGAGCCCGCCGCCTCAGCCTCCTTGAGGCTGAGCGCGTGCTCAATCGCAATCTTGTCCACCTTATCACGAGCAGCCTTGAGCGCAGCGACCTCCTCCTCCTTTTGCTTGCGCCGTTCATCGGCTGAAACAGCCATCTTCTCCCGAATCTGACGCGCTTTCGACTCGTCGAAGGCGCCACGCGCCACATCGATGCGCGTTTGGGGCAGCTCGACCGCGCGCGCGACGTCGAGGGCGTACGTGATGCCTGCTATAGAGGTGCCCTCCTGCTCCTTTTTCAGGAGGCGCTCGGCGGCACCCTGTAGTAGGTGCCGGAGCAGCGGGTAGTAGAGAGACCAGCCATGGCCAGAAAACCCTACGTTCTTGGCCGCAGTAGAGATGGCATTGAGCGCGACCATCTTGGACGCCTCGTCAGATTGGATGAGCTCGACGAGCGCCTTGGCGCAGTGGTTGGCGGTCGTCGACTCGAGGCCCGAACGGAGGAGCGTCTCAACGAGCGGTTGGATCGCATTCGCTTCTCGGATGGCCACGTTACATGACGGCGCGTTGGCCGCCAGTTGCCACAGCGCGTGGGCCGCCTCCTCGGATGCCTTCTCGAGCCACTGCTTCATCTCTGGAGCGATGCGGTGGCGGCCTTGCGCAAACTCCGAGTCCTTATTGAACAGGCTGTAGAGCTGCGTGACACCTCCCAGGCGTAGGATGGCCTCACAGTTGCTCTCGCCCGACTGCGCGATGTTTGCGAGCACACCGGTGGCGTGGATAGGTGCCTGTGTGCCTACCTTGCCGCTGCGCACCATCTCGATGACCGCTTCGATGCCGCCTGCAGCGCAGATGGCCTGGCAGCCGTTCTGGAAGCCGGCCGAGAGCGCCCGCAACGCACCGGCGGCCTCACCTGCAGCCTCACCTCCGCTGCGCACCATCTCGACGAGCGCGTCGATTCCACCGTGTTTGATGATCGCGTCGCTGTTGGCCTGGTTGCCAGTGGCAAGGTCGCGCAACACTGCAGCCGCGAGGCCTTTGGTCTCGGGAGTGCCGCTCCGGAGCAGAGAGACGAGAGGAGCAATGCCACCCGCTTCACGTACTGCATCACGATGGGTTCGTGCGAGCTTTGCGAGTGCGTCAACGAACGTGCGGATCACCGCTTCAGCCGGAGTCGGCGTAGCGCTGAGTGGCACGCCGGAGCTTGGACTGTCGGAGGCGGCCTCGCCACCATTCTCCATCGGTGGCGACAGGTCCTCCCTGGAGGCATGCTCCGAAGCGGAACCTGCCGCCACCTCGGGACCGCTGGTCATGACCTGGCGGCGTCTGCCGGCGCAGTCCGGCCGCCTGCGCCAAGCAGGCGTACCTCCCCTCCTCCAAAACGCGGAAATTGCGATTTTCATCCGGAGGTGTGAACCGGCATTGCGTGAAACTCAAAGTCAGCCGACCATCAGTCCAGTCAGTCGGTCAGTTTCCCCGGTCCAACAGCTACAACACGAGCAAGCCGTTACACAGGCGTCAGACAGTCTCCGCTTTCGGACCCTGCCCAGACGTCTTAACACACACAACGTGCTCGAAAGGGTAAAGCCAAGGAGGTAAAACTGCAAAGACCGTTCGTGCCGTATCCATAATGGGCAGGCGTTCGCTTGTCGTTCTGAGCTGACCTTTTCGCAAAAGAGAAGTGGCCGGGGGTGGCGGGCGGTGCGCCGCTCATGCATGTCGTGTGGGCTTGCTGGTGTGCGGGCCGTGCGCGTCAATTGTTCCTGAGCTGACCTCATGGCTGACCTTTGCGCTATGCGCATATCTGGCGTCTCTCTGGCGTGGGATGCGCTGTATCCCAAACGAAAGCAGGGACACGCTAAGACAAACACTAAAGGGGGCATAAAACTATCATGCTTGGAAAATGGAAAAGCTTTAGGTTTAGCGCCCACGCCAGCCAGATCTAACAATCCTCTTACCACGCCAGTCTCGCGCCACGTGTACGCTGCGGCCGATAGGCGTGTTTTACTTACTGCCAGCACTGCCTCGAGCGATCCCGCGAAACCCGCCGCTCAGAGGGGCGGTTGCACCGAAACCGTGCGGCGGGTTGCACCGCCCTCTGGGTTCCTCTCTGCGAAACCGTCTGGGGTCTCTCTCGCGTTTGGCAATCGAGTCTCTCGGCGCTCAGCGTCTCCCTTTCCACTCACGCGGTGAGGAAGAGATCCTTGACGGACTGGAAGTCAAACTGCAGCGCGCACGCAGGGCACTTGCGGTTGCGCACATCGAGCCGCTTCTGGATGCACTCGCGGCAGAAGGTGTGCATGCACTTGTTGATGATCGCGTCCTTGTCGTTGATTCGGCACAGCGTGCACTTGACCTGATGAGGGAAGCACTCGCATGTAATCAGAGGCAATTCGAGGTCATCCGAGGTCATCCACCATCACCTTGCTTCGGTAGTACTCGAGCTGCTCCTGCGCGGGATCGTTCGCAAGGCTCGTCACGGCCGCCTTGCCGCCCACATGCGCTTGCAGCCGCGCGAACTTGCGCTTCTCAATGTCTAGATCGGCAGACAGGCGCTTGCTCGTCGCCTGCGCCTTCGCGGCACTCTTGGCGCTCTCCTCCTCGCGCTCCTTGGAACGGCCCTCGGCATCCTGCGCCGTGCGCAGAAGATCTGCCGCGTGCTGCGCGCTCGCCTGCGCCTTTTTGAGATGTTCCTTGTGCGTGCTAAGGAGGACCTCTCTAGCACTGATCTCGTCGTCCTTCTTTTGGGCCGCGCTCGTGCTCTTGCGCACCAGGCTCTCCATGGAAGCACGCAGCTGGGCGAGGGTCTCCATGAAAGTGCCGAGCTTCTCGACCTAATGAGGGAGGCAATCGGCGTCACTCAGAGTTGCAATCAGTGACATGTCCGTGGCAGTCCGTGGCAGTCGGTGGAAGATGATAGCACTCACTTTGGTCTGCAGCAGCGCGTGCTCTTGCTTCAGCATCCCCGCCAGGTTATCGGCACGCAGCTTGTCGCCCTTGGCGCGAGCGAGGGCCTCATCCTTGAGGGATATTGTCTGTCGCAGCTCGTCATTCTTCGCCTGCACCTCTTCGTACGTCTGCGTCACTGCCTCGATCTCCGCCATGAGCGCCTCCTGCGCGCCCTTGACCTTCCTGAGGTCAAGTTCCGCATGGGACGCTTTGAGCTCTGCACCACTAAGCCTCCCGAGGGCGTCGTGAAGCTCCTTCTCGAGCGCACTCGGCTCGATCGTCGCCCCATTAGCCTCCGCCGCCTTTCGAAGCGAGTCGACGAGCAATTGCGCCGCACTGGCCTCCTTCGTCCTCTCTAGTTCCTGCGAGCGCGACGCGTCGCGCTCGGCCTCACGACTGGCCACGAGCTCGCGCAATCTGGCGATTTCGTCGGTCGCGCGCTGCTGCTCGCGCAGGGCGAAGCGCAGCCGGTTGTCGAGGTCCGCTGCGCGCTCCGCCTCGCGCCGATGGCTCATCGACAGCTGCGCGAGCTGCAGCTCGATGGTGCGTCGGTCGGCGAGCGCCGCGGCGAGCTCCACCGACCGTTGCTTGGCCTCGTCACTCACCTGCGAAGCAAGGCGCTCGCGGTACTCGTCAAAGGTGGCCTGCTCGCGGTGGCGCATTGTATTGAGCGCCGCTGCGTCCGTCCGAAACTGCTGCACCCGCGCCTCGGCCACTTGCGCGCGATCGCTCATCTCTTTGGCATGAGCATGCAGCTTCTTGTACGCGGGGTGCAGCCGCAGCTGGGTTTCGTCAGGCGGCTTGAGGAGGGCCTCTTGCTGCTCGGCGCGCGCGCGCGCGAGTTCCGTCTGCACCTCCTGCAACTCCACGAGCCACTGCTGCGCCTGCTGCTGGCTCGCCTCGAGCTCGGCCCTGACCTCGGCAAACGCTGCCGACGCTGCGCCCACCGTCTCCACGCCGCCGCCGCCGCCCGCGGTCGCCGCGGTCGCCACCGCGCTCGCGGCCTGCTCGGCCTCAGCCTTGGCGCCCGTTGCCGGCGCGCTCGCCGTGCCGCTGTATTCCTTCTGAAACCGGTCGCGGTGGAGTGCCTTGACCGCCTTATCGGCCTCGGCAGCGGCAGCGGCCGCGCGCTCGGTGAGCTCGGTGATCATGGCCTCCGCGCGCGCGCAGCGGTCCTCGAACAGCTCCAGCCGGGCGCGCAGCCCGTTACGCTCCGACTCGAGCGCGTCCACGTCCGGCGCCGCCGCCGCCGCTGCGCTGCCGCCGCCGCCTAGCGTGCGCTCGACGAGCATGCGGCCGAGGTCCTGCATGCGTGCACAGCGCGCCTGCAGCGCCTCATCGGCGGCGGCCGCGTCGGCCACGAGCGGTGCCACGGGCGTCGAGAGCGCTGCGAGCCCGCCAGACGACGGGCCCGCTGCCGGCGGCAGTGGCCTACCGTCCAGCCGGCTGAGCAGCTGCGCAAGCTGCTCCTCAAGCTGCGCCCACTGCCGGTTGAAGATGGAGAGTGAGTTGTCGCGGGTGGCGAGCTTGGCAGTTGCGTACTCGAGCTGCGGTGGGCACGGGGCGAGGGGCAGGCAAGCAAGCGTATGAGCGGCGCGCCGCAGACAAGACAGGGTGCTGCGCGCTTCATTGTCTGCGCGGACCTGCATCTTTGTGTCGGCAAGCTCTCGGCGCGTGTTCGTCAGCGTGGCGCTCAGGCTGCTGTTCTGTTTCTTGAGCATGAACTCGTTGAGCTCCTCACCGCCATTCATGGTACCAAGCGACCGAAGACCGCGGGCGTGGCGGTCGCTCCTCTTCCCTTGCGGATGTCGCGCGATTGACGGCGTCGGGGCTCGGTTCACACGCAGTATTTACTTTTAACAAACGCGGAAAAAGCAGTTTCTGACCCTTGATTACAAATGATTTTTATTTGAATTTACGGGACCGCAAAACACGAAAGCCGAAAAACAAATGGGCTTCGTGGTGGGTCTCGTCGCCGTATTGGAGAGCGTGGCAGGCAAGGACAAGCTATCGAAGCTGACGGTAGATGTTGGTGCCGCAGAGCAATTGACAATCGTGACCAACGCTTCTAACGTGAGTGAAGGCAGCCGAGTGGTGGTGGCGATGTTAGGAACCGAACTTTCGGATGGAACGGTGGTGAAAAAGGCCTCCGTGGGCGGCGTGGTCAGCGAAGGCATGCTGTGCGATGCGCCAATGCTGAGTTGGGTCGGCGGCGGCGCTGGTGCAGCAGCTATTGTGCCAGACAGTTTTGCACCCGGGGACGCGCCGCCAGCAAGCAGACCCCGCATGGACCAGCCGAAAGCTGAAACTCCGGCGATGCCAGCAGTGGAGGTCAAACCGCTGTTCGAAAAGAAGCTCACAAAGGAGGAGAAAAAAGCAGCGGCCGCGGCCAAAAAGGCAGAGCGGGCCGCCAAGAAGGCGGCTGCCGGCGGGGAGTCTGGAGCTGCGGCAGATGATGACGGTGAGGACGCTGAGTGATATGCTACTGCTGCACGGCGCAGGGCATGCACATGCATATGTGGACCATGCCGTGCCGCGGCAATGACGAGAATCGACATGCACAGCTCCAGAGCACTCGCTTGACGCTGACGGTCTTGCGCGCCTCCGGACAAACAGCCAGCTCGCACCTCACAAGAATCAAAATCACACACTGCACGTGCACCACGGGCGGCAATGTACACGTGGCATGCCGAGATCGTGGGCAAGATGGCCCGTTTCTCTTTCATCGCCAGGGCGTGACAAAAACGCGCTTTCCGCCCGTTGGTCTGTCTCGATGTGTGCGTCGAAATTACAGTCGAAAACTCGATAAGTCCCGCGATTACAACTGCCCGCAGCGCGGAGCGCGACACGTAATATGATTGCCGATGAGGCGCTCCGCTCGCTCTCATAGGGTAATTTTGGAAATCAGCCCTACATATATCAATGAGTGCCAAGGCCCCCGGGGCGGGGGAGGATGGCGGGGAAGGCCAAACACGGCGCCGAAGGCCCGAAGCTTAATCTCCTTCAATTGAGATGGGAAGGAGATTAAGGAGATTACAGTTCCTTTTATGTCAAGCTGATTTCATTTGAAGCAAAAGAAATGATGAAGTGTGGATCGATACGGACGGAATCATCGGGGATGTGCAGCCTATGGTCGTCTAAACCCGCGGCTGTCCCTCTCAACCTTCTTCTCGAGCTCCTTCGCAAAGCCTTGAACAGGAGAGGTAACTGGGCCGTCATGCTCGCGATCTCGGCATGGCTCTTCATCCGGCAGAGTCTCCAGCAAATGCACAAGTTCCAACACCAGTTCGAGCAAAGCCGCCGAAACGCAGTCATCCGCTCCGTCGTTTCGAAATATGCGATATCGTTCCATCAGCTTCGCCATGAGCGGCGGCATGCGCGCACCCCCTTCAACTCACCTCGCCTCAAGAAGTACCCGTCAATGCCCTCTATCCTTGAGGGCCCGACGCTGGAGATTGACAGTTAGCCGCGAAAGCAATGTGTGCTACCACTGCTGAGAGGTAGCACACAGTCCTGGCACACGCACAAGCCGAAACAGAGTAGCGCCCTCCGAGATGGCATGATGGCGAGTTTGAGCTGTCCACGCGACCGAGCAAATGTGCAGGTTCTGTATGAATAGGTAATCAGACATGTTTGAGTTTGTGTCGTGCGTGATCACGGACACACGTATAGCGGACACTAGTAGAATCCGGGTAAACGTTTTGGGTTGCCAGTTGTCGTTTATATTTAGCACCTCTGACAGACCTCTGGAGCCAACTCCGCACGCACGCCACACGCGCACCCAGAACCGCTACGGCTGTCAGAACGTGAGAAATGCAGCGACGAGCCGGAATGCGGAACGCAGACGACGCAGAGGAGGCTCCGAACCCGCCCAGGATCCATCAAACGAAACGGAACGGACGGGCTCTCCGGTCTCCGCATCCATGATCTCCGCATGGTCTCCCCATGCTCATGCTCTCCATGCCATGCACTCACCCTTCGAAGAGACCGGATCGCGACGGCGCTCCCTCCACGATGGGAGCCGTTCGGACGACCCGCGCCCACCCGCTCAGTCACTCTGGGCTGCCACAGTCTCCGGCGCGCGCCGCCGTCTGAAGCCGCCGCTCACGCCGCTCGCCTCACCTCGCCAAGTTGAAGCCCCTTTCCCGCGCGCTTACTCCGCGTACGAACTGAACTCCGCGGTGTTGCCCTCGCTGCTCGCCACCCCCCACCCCGTCCACACTGTCGCGAAGGTTCCACCCGTCGCGAAGCTTCCAGCCGTCGAGACGAGTCCATCCGTCGCGAGGTCTGAGACGCGCGCCACGCCTTGGTGCCGAACGTTATACGTTTTGCACACGATCTGGCTTCGGCGAGAACAGTCCCATGATCGTGGACATGATCGGCGGCATCTGACCGGCCTCGATTGTAGGTTGCGCGTTGAAGGTTGCGCCAAGTTCGAACGCAAGCGCAGGAGGATCGCCTTTCGTCAAGGTGATTGATCCTTGAGTTGGGGTATATGTGGGCATATGCAACGGAGCGAAGTAGGTCGCCGCACTGCCTTCGGAGGCATAGTTTGGCTCCGCGGATGTGTCCGTTTGCTGATCATCAGCTCGACGCAGCTGTGTCGAGGGGCGCGAAGCGCGCACACTGCCCTGTATGCGCTCCAGCTCGTCGACGATGAAAGGGAATGCAAGCCGCTCAGCAGGGTCCGTTCGAAGACTCCGGGTGGCAAGCGCGAGGATGCCAGGTGGGCATCCGCGTGCGTTGCGCAGCTGGTCGAGCGGGGTGGCTTGACCACCGACAATGATCGCCATGAGTGCGCGCGGCGCATCCTCCGGAGCCGTCCCGGTGGGCAGTTTCACATGACTGAATGGAATGGACCTCGTCCCCATGTGTGTGAGCAGGCATCCGAAGCTCCACACGTCGGTAGGCTTGGCTTTGGCGCCCGAAGTGTGGGCGATGGCCTCGGGAGCCATGTAGGGCGGCGTGCCCACGGGCCCCTCGGCCTCCCCAGCATACTGGAAGTTGGCGAGTGCGGTGCCAAAGTCGGCCACCTTGGCAACCCACTGCTCCGTGAGTAACACGTTGCCAGGCTTCAGGTCGCGATGGACCACATCCTTCGCATGAAGGTACGCCATGCCCTTGGCCACATCGAGGGCGATGAGGACGAGGGATGCCCCCCAAGTGGCGAGCTGATCGCGCTGCCGGTGGTGGTGCAGCACATCGAGCAACGAGGCGGGCATGAGCTCCATCAGAATGCCCGTCTTGCCGTCGTTGCCGTCGTGTGCGATGCCCATGGTGAGGAGCACATTGGGATGGTGCAGGCGCATCGTGAGCTCGAACTCGTTCAGAAGCTCTTGTAGCGCCGCTGGCGCAGTCGTCGCCCGAAGGCTCTTGATGGCGCATCGGGTCGAGTTGTACACGGCCACGCGCACCTCACCAAAGCTGCCCGCTCCGAGACTCTCTTTCAGTGTCAGGTCATTCCAGCGCACAAGGTTGACCATGTGCATCACGCCTCCGTGCTTCTCGCCTCCTGCCAGATTCGACATCTCGACGGAGATGCCGCTTCCCTGTCGCACTGGTGGAGTTTGGGGAAGTGAATGCTTCGCGGCCGTCGGATCCACGCGGTTCCCACCGCCCGGTTTCGCGCCAAAGTTGAAGGACGCGAGCATGTACTCTGACACAGATTTGGGCATCTCAGTGTGCTGCCTGTTGAGCACAATTGGCCCCAACGTGGGACTCTGCCGCTTGGTTTTCTTGGACTTGGCGGCCCAATAGCAGAGGTAGAGCGCGAGTATCAAGACAGGGCCGCCAACTCCGACACCGATACCCACACCGAGCGTGATCTCATCGTTCGCTGTGAGACTCAACGCGCTTGATGGCGAGGGAGCGCCGATGATGGGGGCGATCTCCGTGGTCACCGTGGGAGCGGAAACGATGGTCGCCAGCTGGAGGACAGGCAAGGAGGTGGCCTGCAAGACGGCTTGGAGGGCGGCGGTCGAGGCCATCATGCCGGTAGTCGGGTTGGTGATCGCGGCCTGGACGGTCGCGGCCGCAGCCGTGCTGTACGTGGCGATCGTCGACTGGACGTTCACCGAGGCGGCCGTGATTCTAATCGTCACGTCTGCCGGCGATACGCCCGCATTGGCAGCGACGGCGTCTCGGAGCGCCGTTTGCGCGGCGACGCCATAGTCGGAGACGGTGCCCGAGAGCACGAACGAGACCACGACCGTCGCAGCGAGCGGCGGCGGGTTGAGCGGTGGCGGTGGCGGAGAGGGCGGCGGCGGCGACGGTGATGGCGGTGGCGGCAGAGGCGAAGGCGGTGGCGGTGACGGGGGCGGCGGCGAAGGTGGCGGTGGTGAAGTCGACGGTGGGGGGGGAGAGGGCGAAGAGATGATGGCAGGCGGCGAGGGCGGCGGCGAAGGCGGCGGTGGTGAAGTCGACGGTGGGGGGGGAGAGGGCGAGGGCGGCAGGGGAGGAGGGGAAGGCGACGGTGGGGGGGGAGAGGGCGAGGGCGGCAGGGGAGGAGGGGATGAAGGAGGTGGTGGCGACGGCGACGGCGGCGGCGGCGACGGCGGCGGCGGCGGTGAAGGTAGAGGTGAAGGAGGCGGCGACGAGATGGTGAGCAAAGCTACCGGTCCGTAGATAGTGACGGCATACACGCAAGTTTGCGGCTCTGTGATGGTGCCCGTGATAGTCGACGCCAGCACGTCTGAAATCACTGTGAGCGTGGTTGCGCGTCCGCCGCCGCTGTTGCACGTGCCGTCGCCGTTCGCGTACGAGTGGACGAACCCGGTTGTACTATTGTACGTACCGAGCAAGATAGGTCCCTGAGCATTGGGCCAGGCGTTCGCACACGCCGCAGGACTTCCCTGGTCTCCAAACTGCTGGATGCGATCGCGGACAGAGATGCGGTAGCACCACCCGCCCACGGACAGGAACA
>PJAB01001660.1:0-13009 GCA_002887195.1 Chrysochromulina parva
CACGCAGTGGCAGCGGACCGTCGGGGCGGCGCCGGCGCGCTCGCGGTGCCCGCCTGGCCCTCCATGGCCCGGCCTGGCGCGAGGGCGCGCGCGCATGGACCCATCAGAAATCCCAGGGATCGACATACGAAAACAGGGAGTTTTCTGCCCAAATGAACCCCACCCCGGTTTACCGCGGTCTAGCAGACGAGCACTATCCGCTCAATCGCCTGAGCCCTGACACAAACGGCCCGTCCATGGCTGGCATCAGCGGCTGCGTCGGGTCAACTACCGGTCGACCATCCTCATCAAAGTCTTCCTCCTCGGCGACGGCATCGTCTCTCTTTCTCTCCCTGGACTTCCCCCTAGCGCCGAAAACGAGTCGACTCGCGACACGTCGCTCGATGCCCCAGAGCTCTTTGGCGGCGCGGCCCTCCGCACTCCACAGCGCGAAGCCGATCCTGCCCGCGAACCCCGCCTTTCTGAGGCGGTGGTAGCGGTACCAGCCGAGCCAGACCTTGACGAGCAGCCTGTTGTTGTACCGTGCGGACACGCGAAACAACTGCCTGAGCTCCTCTACGCGTTCTCGCCACGAGACCCACGCGCGCGCAACGCCCCTAGTGAGCATTCGCATGGAGGTCATGCGCATGAGCTCGAAGATCTCGAATTGACGGTCGACGATCTCACGCCACAGGTGGAGGGAGCGCATGGCGCTCTGCATGAGGAAGCGCGCGAACACGGCGCGCATGGTTGCGAGTTGCCGGCCGCGATCGTCGACAAGCGCGACCCACGTCTGCCAGCAGCGCGCGAGGCCTTGCTGGTGCAGCCGCCGGATGAACTGGCGAGCGACGAGCATGTAGCCCTGCTCGCCCGCGCTGCCTTTGGCGGCCTCGACCCACCCGTTCCACGCTTGGCGCACGGGACGGAGCATGATTGAGCGCGCCACGCCCCGCAGCTTGTAGAAGACGGCGAGAAGCTCGACCCATGTACCCCAGGCCTTGCCGACGCCGGGATGGGCCACGCGCCGCAGCACCTTGCTCATCACGGCGCGCTTCTGGCGGTGGCTGTCCGCGGTTGCCCTCCAGAGGTCGAATGCGTACGCGAGCGCTGTGTGGATCATCCGGCTCGCCGCGCGTCGAACACGGGCGAGAGAGGCCATGAGCGCCGCGGCGAGCTGCCTCCAAGTCTCGAAGCCAAGCTTGAGGCTGCGCGAGAGCAGGCTGCGCACGAAGCGATGCGCCGCCGCGAGCGTCTCACCTGATGCGTTCAGGCTAGTTGCGCGACTCTCCCACCGATTGAAGGCGCGCGCGAGTGGTCGATTGGCCCAACGCCGGATGGCCCTGCGCATCCTCGCGACGGCCTCCCAAACGGCCGACCACGTCGTGAAGGCGCGCGCGACGTCTCTTCGGATGAGCCGACGAAGGAAGAGCTTCTGCTTGCGCACGACATCCTCGTCAGCTGCCGCCCGCTCGGCCGCCGTTCGCTCGGCCGCCGTCTGCTCGGCCGCAGCCCGCTCGGCCGCCGCCCTGTCGGCCGCCGCCTTGTCGGCCGCTGCCTGGTCTGCTGCCTCCGTGGAACCCCTGCCGTGTTGGCGCTCGCGCTCGCGCTCGCGTGCCTCGAGCTCGGCGACGCGCTCACGCAGCAGCTGCATCTCGTACGCCGTCTGCTCCATAGCATCGACATCACGCGCCTCATCGAGAGGCTCGAGAGGCTCATCCTCGTCGTCTGGGAGGGCATTGGCAAGCTCAAGCAGCTTCTCGTGCGCGGCGCGCGCCGCGTTGCGCGCTTCGTTTTGGAAGAACTGCACGAGGCGCACTCGGTGACCAGGCGCGAGACGCAAGCTGTCGAGCAGGGACGCGAACGACGCGTTGTGCACGTCGAGTCGCTTCGAGTCCCGATCGTCGTACGCATGCTGCAGCGCGAGAAGTTGGTTCACGTCGTCGAAGCCCATCTGCCGGAGCGGGCGCGCGTACTGGGTGAGCCCCACCTCGCTCAGCCGCTCGGCGAGGTCCCATTTTCGCGCCTTTGGGATCGTCGGGATTGTCGTGCCCGGGTGCGTCCTCGCCGTGTTGGCTCCGCCAGCACCACTGCCCAGCTGGCTGCGCCGCGCGCCTCCGTGGCGGTAGACGGCGAGCCGCACCGCCTTGCGATCCGTCCGACCGAGCGTGAGCGCGTGCGTCGTCAAGCGCGCGCCGCCGCTCGTGGGCGAGGGCGCGCGATGCGCTGGCGCCCCCGGCGGGCGAGTGAGCGCAACGGCACTCGATGGCCGCTGCGGCGGCGCGCGGGGCGAAGGCCCGCCGCCGACGCCCCCCTTTGCCGGCGAGCTTTGAAAGAGTACGGCGTTCGAGAGCGCCTCCATCTGCGTGCGCATCACCCACCTTGCGAGCTCGTCGAAGCGGATCACGCCGCCGCCAAGCTTGTCAATGCGCTGGAAGGTGAGTCGTGGGTCGACGACGCGGACGCCCCACTGGCGCAGCAGCGGCACCGCCTGCTCGAACTCGGCGATGGTGACTGCGACCGGGCGGGCGCGCCGCGCGCCGCCATCGCCACACACGACCGCGTACAGCTCCAGGTACTGGCGCATCGCGATGAGTGTCAGCCGGAACATCTCGCCGTTCTCCACTCGCTCGGTCGTTGCAAAGTGTGTGAACTCAGCGGCGATGTCCGAGGCCGCCTGGAAGGCATGCATCACGAGCGGCTTTGAGCCGGCTGGCAACCCTTGCTCGAGCTCTTGCACAAATCGAAGGCCCTGGTCCATCGCATCTAGGGGAGCCTGGCCGCGCCTTATCTTACCAGCACTGGCCTGTGCTCTCATCGCTTCGCGCCGAGCGGTGGTGGCAGGGCCACTCCCAGTCGGAAACTGCTCCACGAGTCCAGCAAATTCGGCCAGCGAACCTTTGGCGCGGCGGTGCGCCATCGATGCCAGCACCTCGACCACGGCCGGGTCAGCAAATCGACGCAAGCGCAAGGCAAACCGTCGTCTCGTTCCCAAAAATGGATTATGGCAAGGGGCTGGGCTGGCTGCGTGGTCAAGCACTGGAGAAGCAAGCAAAGAAACAGGCTGGGGACACCCTCGACCCTGGGGCGAACACATCTCACACGCAGCACGACATCCTGTGGTCTGAATACTGTCCGGACTTCGACTCATAGATATTTGAACGGCGTGTCTGCTGCGCTGAGCTGCGGCGTAACAGAAGAGTATTCCTTCATCGGCATCCATCGGGGCTCGGGGTCAGGCTCGGGGCTCGGCTGCGCTTGCAAGATGTTGGAGAACTGCATGTCCTTCTCAAATCGGGGGTCGAACGCGTTGAAGATGTCTCCAGGCTCCTGCGCCTTCTCGTGCCCGCCCCCGGTCGAGGTGAGCTGCACGTCGTTGTTTTGCACGACTTTGAAGGTGCCCAGGGGGTCAGTGGAGCAACTCTTGCTCGCGATCTTGCCCTGCTCCTTCCGTGCCTTGATCTCCGACTCCATCAGCTGCGTGCCCGCGCCCCCCTTGGGCTCTGAAAGTCCGATCAGCTTCAGAGCGTCGCCGAGGCATCCATCGGGATTCCTCCAGCAGGCGGCTGAGTCCCACTGGACGTCGGTGTGGCCCGCCGCGTAGCTCGCGAATGGGCAAGGGGGGCGCGGAATGCTGCAGTCAAACTCCGTGCCGGCCGGGTCGAACCGGTGGAAGTTGGAAAACTGCCTCGACAGCTCCTCCCGACCGAGCTGCAACGTGGCGACCTTCGGGTTGCGCACAAACGTCTCGAGCGCATCCTTCCACGCCGGGAACGCCTTCTCGTTCTTGGCTCGGGTGCACGCATCCGGATGAGCGAAATCTTCCTTCGTGTAGACTGGGTCCGTGTCGGCCATGATGTAGGTCGGGAACCACTTGAGCACGACCTTGGGGGGCACACATTTGCTGGAATGGTCTTGCAGACAAGATCGCGCACGCGCACGAAGTACTCGGCGACGTTGTTCTCCAGACCATGATACAGCGAGTCCCAGTCTGGCTTGCCGGCATCTCGTGAACCGAACCTCCTGATCACGTCTTCGATCTTCAGCCTCATCTTTCCGTTGGCCGTGGTCACGAGCTTGCCAGAGTCCGCGTCGAAGATTGCTCCAGGGAGTTGCTCGCACTCAGCGACCTCGCTCTGTGACCATATCGCGTATCCGTCCCCGCGTCCGAACCCCTCCCCGACGTTGAAGACGCACGGGTGGGTCTCGAGCGCATTCCCCAAGCTCGACGTGCCGCTTCCGTGGTCGGAGACGACTACGAGGACCTGCGCATGTGCCGCTTTGGGAGCTTCCTTAGCGACATCGTCATCTCCGCTGTGGAGTGGATGAGCGCGCAAATAAAGCTCTGAGCGGAATCTGGCAGGGTTGAAGATTTCATCCTGCACCGCCACGCCGAGAGGAATAACAAATACCGCAAACAGCATTTTTGTCGACAATCGTTTCCTAATTTAGGCTCTTTCTCGGTTCAACTCTTCTTCCACCAACTATCCGTGACGGATAACGAATTCATGCGCCCCTCGGGTCTGCGTGCGGGTGCTCGACCGGGTCCAGCGATGCTGTCATGATTCCGATGGCTCGGACCGCCCGCACGGTCGCGGCAGCCTCGACGGCCTGGCTCGGCCCGCCGCCCTTGCGCGCGGCATACGAGCCGAACGCTCGCGCGATCAGCTCGGGCCGGTTCACGCCCGCAGCGTGCAGCGCCTGCAGCGCAAGCACGTGAAGCTCCGACGGACCTCCGGTGGTTCGCATCTCGAGCAGCGAGACGAGGGTCTCTATGCCCCCAGCCTCGCGCAGCGCCGTGCCGAGCTGCGGCGGCCCTGAACGGATGAGAGCGGTGGCGGCGAGCACGAGGTTGGGCAGCAACTCGGGCTCGATGTCATTGATGCCACCCTTCCCAGGACGGCGCAGGTCGGCGCGCGCGAGGCTGATGAGCTTGATGATGAAGGGCAGCACGCCGCTCCGCACCGCCTCCGCTTGAGCCGCGGGGCCCTCGTGCTCGACGAGCACCTCTAGGCAGCCGGCGAGGGCGGCGAGCGTGCGCGGGGGCGCCGCTGCGAGCTGCAGCGTCTTGGGCGGCGCCTTCTCGTGCCCACATATCCGCGTGCACAGGAGATTCACACCGCCCAGAGCCTTCACAGCCCCACTGAGCGTGCCGCGCCGCCCGGCGACGGCGCTTGCGCCCAGCCCGGCGACCCCCTCACCAAAGGCAAATGCGGTGGCCGCACGCGCGGCGGCCGACTCGGATGTCCCCGCCGGCTCCGCCCGCACCAAGCGATCGAGTTGCAGGGCAGCCTTGTGCGCGGCTGTCGCTGTGTTGGGCGGCGGCGCATCGAGCATGCCTACGAGTTTCGTCCAACCGGTAGTGTTCCGCAGGGTGCGTCCGAGATCGACACCAGCATTCCGAAGAGCCTCTGCAAGGACGAGCTCTCCAAGCAGCGCGCCGCCCACCGCCGCCGCCACGCGAGGTGAAGGGGAGCCCGCCGCCCAACACAGCGCCCCCGCTGCTGCCTCGTCGGATCTGTCGCGATCTGCCTCGTCGGAACCGCCGCCACCATCACGGAGGATTCGACCGATGAGAGTCACCACCGCCGAGGCGGGGACCCGCGCCGCGCCCTCGGGCTTCGCGCGCAAGAGCGCCGCGAGCGCCGCGGCCGCGGCCGCCTCCGCCACGCGAGCGCCTGCGCTCTTGGTGCCCACCACGACGCCTTTGCTGCCGGCGTCTGCCGCGATCGAGCCCGAGATCGAGCCCGAGATCGAGCCCGAGATCGAGCCCGAGATCGAGCCCGAGATCGAGCCCGAGATCGAGCCGGGGTTACCCGTCGAGTGAAGCCCTGCCGCAAGCAGCAGCGCCGCCTGCAAGCGCTCCGCCAGCGGCGCCGGGCTGGCGGCAGCCGCCCCCTCGGCGCTGCTGCCCTCCTCGCCCTCGCACTGCAGGCTCGCGAGCGCCTGCCCAAGCTGGAGTGGTAGGAGGACGTGCGCCCGGCTACCTGTCGCCAGCGCGCCTGAGCCGGCCTGCCGT
Source organism: Chrysochromulina parva (assembly GCA_002887195.1). Lineage (NCBI taxonomy): Eukaryota > Haptophyta > Prymnesiales > Chrysochromulinaceae > Chrysochromulina > Chrysochromulina parva. Next base: position 5,996 of record PJAB01001660.1, read on the forward strand.
GCCGCGTCGATCAGCTCCCCGAGTGCGCAGCAAGCGGCCGCTTGCACCGCGTGCGTGTATGGCGCGGGTGGCAGCACTGTGATGGCCGCATGCAGCGTCAAGAGCGCGCCGTCCTCGATGGCCTGGAGCGCGGCCGGCGCGTCGAGTGCCGCGACACGCGCCAACGCGCCCAGCAGGGCCGGCAGTGAATTGGGTGGCGCGGGGCGACGAACGAGCTCAAGTGCGCGCCTCGCCGCCCGCTGCAGCGTCAGTGACGGCGGCTTTCCCTTCGTCGAGGGCGAGGCGGTGATGACCACCTTGATCGCCTGGGGCTTCGTGCCGCTGCCGCTGGCCGTCACACCGGCGCGGCCACCGCTGCCGCCCGACGGTGCCGGCTCGTTCACCGGCTCGGCTCGCGCTGCAAGTCTGGGGAGCGCGATGAGCGCCGCGGCGCCACGGATGGCAGCCGCGTCGTTGTCACCGGCCAGCTGCTCAGCATGGTGCGTCTCTTGGGTGAGCAACGCTGCACGCTCCTCGGCGGTCGCGGTGGTGGGCAGCAGCGCCACGGCCGCGGCGGCCGCAATGTCCGACGAACCTGACGAACCCGCAGCGCCGCCCTCGGCGCCGCCGCCTGCGGCCGCTCTCAAAACGTCCTCCTCCCTCTCTTGTGCTTCCACGAGCGCCTGGTTCTGGAACTCCTTGGCCACGCGCGCGGCCGCCTCGGTCGCAGCAGCCTCGCACTGCTGCTTCAGCGCCTTGCGTGCGCGTGCTTGCAGCTGGAAGGTGAGAGCTCGGAGCTCCTCGGCGAGCAGCTCGCGCTCTTCGCGCGCCGCCGCCGCTGCCGCCTGCTTAGCCTGCTCTGCAGCGAGCGCCTCAGCGGTGGCGGCCGGCTTGCTCTCGCGGGCTGCGAGTTGGCGAAGCACCTCGCGGTGCTCCTTGGCGAGCGCCCCGAGCAGCTCGCGCAACGCCACCGCCTCCTCGGCCGGCTCGATAGCTTCCACCGCAGCCACAGCCTCATCGCCGTTGGCCACCCGCTCACAGCGCTCGAGTAAAGCGAGGGGCGCACGCGTCGAATGAGCTCCCGCTTCCTGAGCCGCAGGCGGCTGGCTGATCGTCGCGTGCGCCTTGGCCGTGGCCGTGGCGGGCGCCACGGCTACCTGCGCCGGAAGGTCGATGCTGCTGGTGCCACCGATGCGCAACGGAGCAATGCGCTCGTCCGCCTCCGTTTCCTCGGCTGGCGGCGGCGGCGACGCGGCGCGCGCACGGCCAGAGCGACGTCGCAGCGACCGTGCGCTGCCCGCGCTGCCGACGACGAGGTCGTCGAGCCGGCGCACCTCTTCTGCAAGTGCCGCGATCTCCGCGGCAGTTGGCCATGTCGCCAAAGGTGCGGTCTTCTTTGGCTGTAAGTTCTCCGCAACAGCGGCCGCTTCACCGAGTGTGTCGAACAGAGCGTGCAGCCGACGCAGCTGCTCCGGTCCGGAGACGTTGAGCCCGTACGATGAGACAGTCCGCCAGAAGGTAGAGGTGGCGGAGATGGGCACGCTGTTGGTGGGCAGCTGCTGTGCCTCTGCCGGCGGTGGTGCCCGTTCGACAGGCTCTTCGTCGTGCGCGATCACGCGCCTGCGACGGAGCGCAGATGTTTCACGGCCGCGACTGGGCTGGACACGCAGGCGAAGGAGTGGGTCTTCCATAAAAAACGTCCAATGAAACAAACTTTCGAAAGACTGACGTCTCCGGATACTCACCGGATCTGGGTATCGGTGTCCGGTGAGGAGTCATAATCCGCGTTACATGTACCGAGTTTCCGCGTGACCGCCGTTACGTTTAGGCTCCGGGAACCTAGAGCGTCGCGTGCTTTACATGTACAGGACATGTAGGTCACGTCTAGGTCACGTCTGTGATTAGGTTTGTTTATGTAGTAACTTGAACTCGAACTTGATAGCTTTGGGAGACCACATGATATCATGGGAGGGGAAAGCTCGGCCAAGTTTGGGACGCTGTAACCACCTCTGAGCGCTCGAGCACTCCTCTCCACTCGGAAAGGCGCGAAAGGGCCTCCTCCATTGCGCAGACTCATTGGGCTCTGCAGGCCAGATGGACTCTCCAAAGCGTGTCTCGAGCGCGGCGACGGCCGGCGGACTAGATATATTCACCCATTTGGATAATCTGTGCCAGCAAAAGGGCTACTCCAGTGACATCCGGGCGGGCAGCGTCGAGCTTCTGCAGAGGCTCCAAACCTCCGATGACCATGTCTCACCCCAGGCGCGTGCAACGCCTGCGCTCGGGCGGGGCAGCGCGCTATCGGCTCTGCCTGACGGTTGGCCAACGCTGCCACCAAGATTCCCAAGGCTGACTCTCTTGTGAAGCCTCCCTGCGGCCGGTGGGGTCCTTGAGTCTGTTACGTTCCTCTCTGAGGGCGCCACCTGTCGGAATCTGCGCAGATGAGCGACCACGGCAAGCTGGCGGCAGTCGTGTTCCTGGCGAGCACCATGGGCAAGCCGCTGCCCGGCATCTCCGTCGCTGAACTCACAACGCAACTGGCGCTACACCTGAAGGACTTTTTCACGAGCGTCAAAGATGTGCACTCACGCCTCTTCCCTGGCAAGGAGATGGGCGAGCTGCAGCCCGTCATGCAGGCCTACGTGACCACGGCCACGATGCACGACAAGTGGAAGACGTTCTCACGCGACCTCTTCCCAAACGGCTTCTCCGGCACCAGGGCCAGCGACGAGGAGGCCTGCATTAAAAAACTCTCATTCGACCTCGGCTGGTGGCTCTTCGCCCTGGCGAGGTTCCACGAGGCGAGCCGCGCGAGCGCGTCGTCGTTGCTGCCCGCGTACCACCTGCTAGCCTGCGTCGTGCATCTGCTCCTCGCGCATATCCCCGAGGAGGCCATGACCGCCACCGTTTTCTGGCCTAAGCTCGACCCTCGTTTCTCCGTGAGTGCGCCCTGCTACCCGCTGCCCGCGGCGGCCCTAGAGCTCCTAGGGGCCCATCTGAAGACGGTGCCCGAGGAGCTGACCAAGCAGCAGCCCACCATCACCGCGCTCCTCGAGAGCCTCTCCACCATCTGGCCTGAGCTCGGCCCCGTCTCAGCCGAGGGCAAGCTCTCGGCGGCGGGAGGCGCAAAGCTCCGCTCCCTGCTATCTCCAAGTGCCCTCGCGGGCACCGTGTCGCTTGTGCGCGCGCGCTACGAGGCGGATTGGCGTACCAAGTGCCATGTACGCACCTTGCCCCGCGTGCCAACCTACCGCTGCGGCCCGGCGGCAATCGCCTGCGCCTGCGCTTGCGCGCCCGTCCCTGTTTGACCTCCTGCAGATCACCTGCTCAACTGCTCTCCCCCGCCCTCTCGTTCCCTTTCTCTCCCCATCGGTTGTTCGTTCGCAGCTCGATGATGCCTACTTCCTGCAACCGCAGCCCGCGCCGCCGCGCCAGCCGAATGCCTCGGTGCCCGCGTCGCCCTACCGGCCCTCACACACGGCCTCCTCCGCGTCGATGAACGCCTCGATGAGCTCCCCGCCGGGCAGTGGCAGCAGGGGGACGGTGGCGCCTGCCGCAACGGGCACGTCGCGTCACGCCTCGGCGCTGCCGCTCACGCCCCTGCGCAGCAGCAACCCCATGGGCGGGCGGCCGGCCCAGGCCATCCCGCAGACGCCGATGAGCTCGCAGCTCGACGCTGTGGGCTGGCTCACCCGCGCGGCGCCCGCGACAATCGACAATGGCGCCTCCTCGTCGGGGCTCGCCAAGTTTTTCGAATGTGCCGCCGGCTTGCCCAATGTGAAGGCGACCGTGCAGGAGCGTCTTGCTAGGCTCTTGAGTGCCGCGCGCAACATGCTGCTCGACAACGAGCAAGGTCCGTCGAAGGAGGCCGTCGAGGAGCAGCTCGAGCTCTCAGAGCGGCTTTACTTCAAGATGCTGCTCTCTTTCTTGATGGCCGAGGAGAAGAGGCTGGGCAACAGCGACTTCTCGGAGCTCCTCGCCAATGAAACCTTCCACACCTCGTTGCTCGCGTGCTGCCTCGAGAGCGTCTTCGCCTCGTACTCGACCCCGGGCATGGGCTTCCCCGAAGTCCTCCGTGTCCTTTCTCTCAAGGCCTTTAATTTCGCAAAGGTGATTGAGTCCTTCATCCGACACGAGCCGCACCTGCCCGCCCACCTCAAGCTCCACTTTGCCGACGTCGAGTCCAAGATCATCGAGAGCCTCGCATGGTGCGACGACTCTCCGCTGCACTCACTCATGGCGGAGTACGATGCGACGTTCTCGGCGAGCCGCAGCGCCGTAGCGGGCGCTTCGTCAGCAGCGCCGTCTCGCGCGCGCGCGGCGCTCGAACAGTTTGTGCGCAAGTACCTCTACCTTGCCGCCAAGCGCATCCAGGAGCTGTGCCTGCGGCTGCTGCTCGACGCCGCGCTGACGCAGCAAGTGTGGGACGTGTCCAAGCTCGTCATCGATTCCGCGCGCGACTTGCTCGTTGGGCGCCATCTGGACCAGATCCTCATGTGCGCCGTGTATGGCGTGTGCAAGGTCAATCAGCGGCAAGTGACCTTCCGCCAGATCATCGAGCAGTACAAGCGCCAGCCGGGCGCCTCGCCACGTACCTTCCGCGAGGTGCGCCTCGAGAAGCTCATGATGACCTCTGATGACCGCTGATTACCCATGATTGCCTCGCCGCGTACCTTCCGCGAGGTGCGCATGGCAACGGCCGAGCTGTCGCCCTGATTACCATTGATTGCTACTGATGGCCTGACTGATTGCGTCCCTCATCAGGTGCGCATGGCGACGGCCGAGGAAGAGCCGCAAGACATCATTCGGTTCTACAACCTGATCTTCATCCCGAAGATGAAGGAGCACCTGATCGCCGTGTGCGCCGCGGGCTCGGCGCCCGCTTCTGGCGCCTCAACAGCCGGCGTGAGCGCCGCCGCCTCAGCGACGGGCAAGACGTCACCCGACATCAACGAGTCGAGAGGATCCGCGTCGCCACGGCACGTGGGCTCGTCCGAGGTGTACGTGTCGCATCGGAACCCGAACGCGCACCACCTGACGCCGCGCACTCGGACGCTCTGGTCCTTTTCGGAGACTCCGGCTGATGGCGCCGAGCGGCTCCGCAACTTCAACGCGAACATCAACGCGACCGGCGCGGGCGGCTCGGCCGGCTCGGCCGACACTGCGAATGCGCTCGTCGCGATGCACTCGTCCACCGGCGCAGCGCCCGCATCGGTAGCGGCGGCGGCCAATGGCGATGCGGGGCGGCGGACGCTCGGTGGCGGTGGCAGCAGCCTGGCGAGCAGCCTGAAGCGCAAACATGAGGTCTTCGACGCGTCGCAGGTGAGCGCGTCATCGCAGCGCTCAGCTTCCTCCTCCGCGGCCGCCAACGACGACGACGACGACGATGAGGACGACGGCGAGAGCGCCATGGATGACAAGTGAATGATCGGAGGCGTGGCGGGATTGACGAGAGCGTCGCATGTCGCGCTTCCCCAAAGAGAGCGCGCGTGCAGACCCACCGGAGTGCCCCGCGGCCCGTCGCCCATGATCGGATGAGAGCTCGGCCGGCCGTGCAGCTGGAAGCCGGGCAGACACAGGAGCATGCAGGAGGCTTTGCATGGCGTGCGCCCCACATGGAATGTGAGGACCCTACGGGCCTCTGACCGTGCCCCGCGTGACATATTTGAAATGATGGGGCCGAGAGATGTAATATGATGGGGACGCGAGTTGTGTGTGATTATGTTATTGTCCAGGTGTTATGTTGATTGCGCTTTTGTTACTTCGCGAAGCGCCACGTGCTCAGTGGGAAATCGCAAAATGGTGCGGCGTCCAGTGCTCGCTCTCGCTGCCTGACCGCCATGCCTGTCCCTGCGGCGTCAGCAGCCCGCCTGACATTCCCCGTGCGTGGGGTGTATAACTATCCAGTTACCACACCCTGACCATGTCCCGCGCACCACAGCCGTACCAAGGTGGCGAGGCCTCTGACGGCCGACGGATCTATGTCGGCAACATTAATTATGAGCTGCACGAGGATACGGTCCGAAATGCGTTCACCGAGTACGGCCAGATCACGTCGATGTCATACAAGCAGGGCTTCGCGTTCATCGACTACGCGGACCAGCGCGACGCCGAGGACGCCATCGCGAGCATGAACGGGAAGCAGATTGGCGGCCGCACCATCACTGTCGAACTCTCGGGGCGCCCACCCAAGGGCGAGAAACCATCACCTCGCGCTGCTCCGACCTCGCGGTACCCTGAAGAAGACTACCGCGCAGACTCGCGCGGAGGCTTCGGCGGGTTTGGTGGCAACAGCCGCAGCGACCGCAGTAGCGGCGTGGCCACTGCCAACCTCTTTGTCGCCAACATCCCGGAAAACGTGGTCGAGGAGGACATCCGCCGCCACTTTTCAAAGTACGGCGAGGTGCTGCAAGTCAAGTTCTTGCCCAAAAAATCGGACACCAAGGCGGCCTTCGTCGACTTTGCCAACGTGGACCAGGCGCGCGAGGCGCACAATGCCGTCAACATCATCGCTGACTCCAAGCTGCGAACCGACTACAACGCCAGAGGCAAGGGCGCCGGCAAGGGCGCCGGCCCTCCGACTGGTGGCGGCTACAGTGATCGGCCGCCGCCGCCGCGCTACGACGACCGGGGGCCGCCACCGCCGCGCTATGAGGACCGCGGGCCTCCGCCACGCTACGATGATCGCCGGTACGACGACCGCGCCCCGCCGCCTCCGCGCTACGACGACCGCCGCCTGTACGACGAGCGCGATCGCGGCCCGCCACCGCCGCGCTACAACGATTATCCACCACGCGAGTATGCTCCGCGCGGCTATGACGATCGACGCTACGAAGAGCGGCGGCCCGCCTTACTGGAGCGTGAACGTGAACGCGACTACCCGCCGCTGCGCGATCCAGAGCGTGAACGTGAACGCGACTACCCACCGCTGCGCGATCCGGAGCGTGAACGTGAACGCGACTACCCGCCGCCGCGCGATCCTCGTGACGACCCTTACGGTCGCGACCCATATGATCGTCCGCCGCCGCCGCGCGA